>JABUQX010135323.1:0-10000 GCA_015478945.1 Trachelipus rathkii
AGTATATATATATATGAGTATATATATATATATATATATATATATATATATATATATATATATATATATATATATATACATATATATATAAATAAATAAAAAAATAAATAATATATATATATATATATATATATATATATATATATATATATATATATATATATATATATATATATATAGTATATATATATATATATATATATATATATATATATATATATATATATATATATATATGTGTGTGTGTGTGTGTGTGTGTGTGTGTGTGTGTGTGTGTGTGTGTGTGTGTGTGTGTGTGTGTGTGTGTGTGTGTGTGTGTGTGTGTGTGTGTGTGAACGCGTGCAACGAGAAGTATAAGGTATAATGTTACAAAAACAGATAGTTATATCGTAAAATTATTTTCAATTGTAATGTTTAAAGAGGTAAAATCTGATGAATGCCTTATATAGTTGTTGTTGTTTAATGCACTGCGTGTGATTATTGATTTTTTTTGGACTATCCTCCCTGATTCGTTGGTTGGTCTGTTAATAAACTTTTGTAGAAAGATGATTTTTGCATTATTAGGTTCTGTATAGGATCTATTTTGCAATCTCCAGGGCATCTATTAAAGTTTGGGAGGTTGTAAATGCAGAAAGCTTTGGTGATTTTTCTTTTATTTGTATCTTGTATATTTCTGATAATTGACATATTATTGATGTTTATTTGGTGGTTGTGTGCTGTTCTGTGTTGTGTTAGTGCTGAATTTTCTTGGTGTGTGAGGAGGTCGTATTTATGTTGATATTTTCGCCTATTGAAGTCTATTGTTTCTCCGTAATAATTTCTATTGCAGGTGTTGCAGGGGATTTTGTATAAACAAGGGGGGTTTTTTATTTTTGATTTTGGAGGTTTGAGGACTTTTTTGATTAGGATATTATTGGACGGTACTAGCTGTATGTGCTGGGGGATGAGGTTATTTATATTATGTGTGTTGATGTTAGGTATAGGGATGTATGTCTTTTTTGTAGTGGGTTTGGTCGGGTTTGTTTGGTAATATTTTCCTTTCGCTTTTTTATAAGCTGTGTGAATTATGTAAGGAGGGTATTTGAGTTTTTTAAAAGTATGCTTTATGAGATTAGTTTCTTGTTTTATATAAGTCAGAGAGCAAATTTTGAAGTCACGTAGATATAGGGTAGTGAGAGCAGCTATTTTTGTGTTACATGTGTGGGCGGAGTACCAATGTCTGTATACTGTGAATGAGGGTTTTGTGTTGTGATCGGTTATTATGAGTGTGTCTAAGAAAGGTATAGTGTTATTTGTTGCTGTTTCCATAGTGTATTGTATGTCTGTATGTATTGTGTTGATGAAATCTAGAATGTTTTGTGGGTTGGTTGCATTTGGCACTGCAGCGAAAATATCATCTACATATCTGAGCCAAATGCAACCAGAAAGAAGGTGGTGGGGAAGGATGTGATAGTGTTCTGTGAGTTCCATGTATATGTTACTGAGCATGGGAGAGAGAAGAGATCCCATGCTCAGTACATGTGTTTGTTTGTAGTAATGTTGAACATATTGAAAAAAGTTATGTTGTAGTGTGAGTAGCATAAGTTGTTTTATGACAGAAAAAGGGTATGCTAGAGCTATGTTATGGTCAATGATGTATTTAGATAAAGGTTCAAGGAGATGTGGGACCGGGACTGAGGTGAATAAAGAGACGACATCGTAGCTTACTAGGGTGTGTGTTTTTGTATTGAGAGAAGAGATTTTGTGAATGAAGTCTTCTGTGTTTTTTAAGTGTGTGTTATAAACAGTTCCTAGTAAGGGTTTAAGTTGTTGAGATAGCCATTGTGAGAGTTTGCATGTGTTGTTGTTAATATTTGAAATGATGGGTCGTAGGGGTGTTTTGTTTGTGTGTTTTTGGTACTCCGTAAAACTGTGGTATGTTGGTCATGTAGGCTTTTAGTTGTGTGTATAAGTGTGGATAGTTTGTGAGTATGGTTTTGAGGGTAGAATTGAACATGGATTGTGAGTTAGGATGGTTTTTTTTTGTAAGTTTTTCATATGTTTGTGTGTTTAGTAAAGAGTGACATTTTGTGTTGTAGTCTATTTTATTCATAATTACTATATTGTTACCTTTGTCTGCCCTGGAGATTACGATGTTGTGATTTTTCTTTAATTTTTCCAATGCATTATAGAACTTTAAAGGGAACTGGGTAGTTTTGTCATCCTGCTACTGCGGTGAAGAGAATGCCTGTTAATATATCGATGTTACATTTGGGATTCTTTTCTACTCTTTTCCAAGTATCTAAATCTTACAGAAAACGGGGCCATGGATCCTTATTTTTTATAGCTAAAGTTATTACTCTAAAGTTAACCGGTGTTTAATGTCGTTAAACATACTTTTCAAAAACTCAAATACCCTCCCCTCTAACCATTAGATGAGTGTATAAAAAGCAAAAAGAAAATATTACCAAACAAACCCGACCAAACCCACTACAAAAAGACATACATCACTATACCTAGCATCAACACACATAATATAAATAACTTCAATCCCCAGCACATACAGCTAGTACCGTTCAATAATATCCTAATCAAAAGTCCTCAAACCTCCAAAATAAAAAATAAAAATAAACCCTTATTTATACAAAATCCCCTGCAACACCTGCACTAGAAATTATTACAGAGAAACAATATACTTCAATAGGCGAAAATATCAACATAAATACGACCTCCTCACACACCAAGAAAATTCAGCACTAACTACATCACAGAATGGCACACAACCACCAAATAAACATCAATAATATGTCATCATTTATCAGAAATATACAAGATACAAACAAAAGAAAAATCACCGAAGCTTTCTGCATTTACAACCTCCCAAACTTTAATAGATGCCCTGGAGATTGCAAAATAGACCATATACAGAACCTAATAATAAAAAAATCATCTTTCTACAAAAGTCTATTAACAGACCAACCAACGAATCAGGGAGGATAGTCCAAAAAATCAATAATCACGAAGCAGTTCCATCTGAGCATTTGAAATAGGCCTAAATAAAGGCGAAAGCTATTGCCGGGACTCGCTTTTTAAGTTTTTATGTTTGTAAATAAAGTTTTAAAGTGATGTGTAAAGATTAAAAAATTAAAATGTATGCAATTTTATAATTCCATCTGCAACTAAGGGTCTTTTCACATATATAAATATACGGAGCGGAAAATAGCTTGTATTCCACAAAAAATATATATATATATATATATTAGGTTGATATATATATATATTTATATTATATATATATTATATGTGTTTATATATATATATATATATATATATATATATATATATATTATATATATATATATATATATATATATATATATATATATATATACAGGGTGATTCAAAACCTCTTCTGACAAACTCGGAAGGCTGATAGAGCAAACGATAAGGGAACATTTATTGTTAAATGTCCTATGTTGTATGACGTCAAGTTTCCAAGTTGGACGATTGAAGCTGTACACTAGTTTATGTTGTATGACGCGTCGCATGTAGGTTACCGACAATTTAGGTTACTCCATTTTATGCGTGCGTGCGTGCATGTGTGTACGCTTAACGTCCTTCGAAAAAACACGTGGCAATACCTTTACCTTGGCTCCAATTCATCGTTGATTCAGTAGTACAGTGTAGGCATCGATTACGAGTGGATGATCACTACACTCTTCCTGAGTTAACCGACATGATAATGTGTTGCCGGTGCGGCGAACGGAAATGGACGAAGAGCGCACCTCATGTACCGGAACGGTTTCCACACAAAAATCACCCAAACAACACAATGTTTGCTCGTTCATCAGCGCCTTCGAGAGAATGGGACCCTTTGTCCCCGGTGCATTGGCGGAAGACCGCGTAATACGAGGGACTCCTGCGTTTGAAGAAGACGTGCCTGAGAGAGTCCCCTATGACCCGTCGACTTGCACACGCGATATTGCCCACGGGGTTATGGGTTCAAAATCTGCCTGCACGTTCAGGGTCTGGTCTGCAAGAGCAAAGCCTCCATGCATACCACATACAGAAAGTAAGGACTTGGGCCAAACGACTTCTAACCCCGTGTGCGATTTGCCCGGTGGTTTCTGAAACGGAGCATCGATAATCCTGCCTTTCTGCACATGTCTTGTTTACCGATGAGGCGGGCTTCACACGTGATGGCTACTTCAACAGCAGAAACAGCCACATATGGGACAAGGACAATCCGCACGCAATGTTCATCAGAGTTCACCAGGCGAAATTTTTACCGTAAACATCTGGGGTGGAATTTTTTGGGATTATCTGCTGGGACCTGTCATCATTCCACACCGTTTGGATATACCAGCGTACCTGTAACTACTCCAGAGCACGCTTCCGTAGCTCATGGACAAAATACCCTTTGCGACCCGCAGAGACATGTGGTTCAAACATGATGACGCTCCAGCGCATTTCAGCCACCAAGTACGGCCGCATCTGAACAGGGTCTACACTGACAAATGGATAGGAGAGGACCTGTTGCGTGGCCTGCAAGATCGCCTGACCACGCCCCTAGATTATTTTCTATGGGGGCATGTGAAGAGTGTTGTGTACATTAACCCAGTCAACACAAGAGAGGAACTTTATTCAGCAAATATTCACTGCGTTTGATCAAATCAGACACAGTGAGGGTATGTTCTGGTATAGTCCGACAGGCAATGACACGGTGATGTAACGAGTGTAATCAGGTACAGGGCAGACACTTTGAACCCCCTCTGTAATTTTCCCCAATAAAATGATTTCATAACAAGCTACCATTGTTTGCTTTACAACCTCACGTAAAAACACATACGTTGTTTAACAAAATATCCTTATTGTTTTGTTACCTCTATCAACCCTCGGAGTACACAGATGTACGCACGTACACATACATAACATTAGAATACCCAAAATCTCCGGTTACCAAGTAACGACGCGTCAACAACATCACGTGGTTTATCTTACATCATCCGTAACTTTGAAAAGAAGCGTCATTGTTTTAGTTTTTATTTAACAATAAATGTTCCTTATCGTTTGCTCTATCAGCCCTCCGAGTTTGTCGTAGAGGTTTTGAATCACCCTTATATATATATATATATATATATATATATATATATATATATATATAGTATATATATATATATATATATATATATATAGAATATATATATATATATATATATATATATATATATATATATATATAAGGAGCATACCTTGCTTTGAAGGTTTACCCTTTGAAGAACTCTGAAATGCATCAAAACCGCATCATATTCTTCATTATAGGAATTATGGATTCATATTAGTGATGAAACATCTTTCTCTTGCAACACGCAGCCCTCGAATGGCTCATGACCGAAGCCAAACCTAAAACTCTTTGCCATAAGCCTGAAAACATCGTAAAATATCATATATGAGTATATAGTTGTTATATAGCATAGCAGAGTATATATATAGTATGTTATATATATATATATATATATATATATATATATATATATATATATATATATATATATATATATATATATATATATATATATATATATATATATATATATATATATATAGAGATATATATATATATATATGAGCAGCATATATATATATAGTTTATTTATTTTGAGTTATATATATATATATATATAATATATATATATATATATATATATATATATATATATATGGAGAATGTATAATAACCTAGTCGATTCTCTCTGACATGGAAACGTACATTAAGTATTTTTCCCCTTGAATTAAGCGAAACAAATCTTGGTTTAATTTTTCTTGTTCTCGTCAAGAGTTAATTTAGTAAACTGTTGATTGATGACTTCAGAAATTAACGTCGTCTTCTAACTCTACAAATTCATGTAACTTGCATGTGTGGAAAATCTATTTTCGGTGACCCATAAATTCTTTTTCCCTTAGAAAATGCAACAACCTTTCTGATTCCTCTCCCCACGACCTTTTCTGACATTTTGAAAAAAATGTCAACTCCAACATCCCTTGTTCCTCTTTCTCTTATCATGTATCTTACAATGGCAATAACTGTCAGATTACTCTCGGATAAGGCTGAAATATTTGCTCAAACGTTTGCCTCTAACTCCTCTCTTGACGATTGAAGAGGTACTCCTCATTCTCCACTCCCTTCAAATCATTTATGCCCAACATCGTACTTTCTTCTCAAGTTGCTATTTCTGCTCTTTGAGCTTGACACTAGGAAGGCGTACGATCCTGACGGTATTCCTCCGGTGGTTCTTAAAACTTCCTCTCCAGAGCTTGCACCCTGTTTTATCTCTGCTTTTCCACTTTTCCTTTCCCTTCCTGCTGGAAGAGTGCGTTCAACCAACCTATGCCGAAGAGGGGAGACCCTCTCAACCTTTTAACAATCTTCTTATCCTATCGTTTTAACCTCCGTTCTTTCTAAAGTTTCCTACTTTATCCTCAGCAAGAAGATTTGCAAACATCTTTATTCTTCAAATCTAATCTCTGAATGCCAATATGGTTTACGTAAGAAACGTTCTTCTGATGATCTCTTCTCTCTTCTCTTTAATTCTTGGTCCTCTTTTATTCGGCATTTCGGTGAATCTTTTGCTGCAGCGCCAGATATATCAAAAGCCTTCGTTAGATTCTGGCGAAAAGCTTTTATTTCCAAACTTTTCTCTCCGTAGCCTTCTTTCTGATATCCACTCCAGTTATTCTCTAGCTGTCATTGTATACGGCCACAGTTTATCCTTTAAATATATGAAAAATGATGTTCTTCTGGGTTCTGTCCTATCCCCTACTCTTTTTCTATTCTTCGGCAATGACCTTCTTTCTCTCTATCAATTCGTCTTCTCTCCACTTCTATGCCAATAACTCTTTCCTTCATTTCTCCTCCCAAATTGAGAGCCGATCTCAACAGCATTAATAGTAGTATGCCAGGAAGGTGGTTTTGAAGCAGCTGACCTCTGATCTTTCTCGTATCTCTAATTGAGGCAAAAGAAACATGGCTGCCTGCAATGCCATGCCTCACAAACTCAGTTTTTTCATCTTTGTACTCAGCATTATCTTCCACACAACTATATTATCTAATTCGAAAACATACAACTCAAAACTTTTTCTGTTCTTAATAAGCTTGGCGTTTCCAAATATCTTGACCTTAATTATAAGCATCACATTATTTTTCATTCCAAACAAGCTTTGAAGAGGTTGGAAGTTCTGAGGCGGCTTTGGAACTTCTCACTATCGCAGTTCCTTACCCTCTATAAGGGTGTCGTTTGCCCTTGTATGGAGAATTAATCACATATCTTGTGTTGTTCCTCACATGCTCTTCCTCTGGACAAGTTCCACTCTATAGTGCCATGACTTGTAAGCTCTTCTACTCTTACTTACTCTCTCCAATCTCTTTCCAGCCGTCCGCGAATGGTTGCATCACTCTCCTTCTAATGTCGCTATTACAATGGAGAGTTTTCTCCTGAACTCTCAAGACGAGTACCTCCTCCTTTGAGGAGAGCTCGTGCTACTTGTCACTCCACACAGTCTCATCCTTTCTCTCTCCAACTCTCTAACCCAAAACTTAACAGCTATGCTCAATCTTACATGTACTCCAATGGTAAAGTATGGAACACATTTCATTCGTCTATTTTTTCAATTTCATTTGTATTGCATATATTCAAATTCATTTTTGATATATATATATTTATATATATATATATTATATATATATATATATATAATATTTATTATATATATAAATATATATATATATATATATTATATATATATATATATATATATATATATATATATATATATATATATATAATATATATATATACTATATATCCATAGAAATTTATAAGCAGTTGACTCCGTTGATATTAAGTTAGGTTTGTTAGGTTAGGTTAGTTTAAGGTTTATGTTAAGGTTAGGTTAGGTTAGGTTTAGGTTAGGTTAGGTTAGGTTAAGTTAGCTTGAAAAAAAAAATAAAAGTAGGTACCTTTTTAATTATTGTAATTAACGATCATTAATTATTGATGTTTAGGTCCTGGAGTCTACTGCTTATCATAGCATATATATATACTATATATATATATATATATATATTATACAACTATATATATATTTATATATATATATATATATATATAATATATATATATATATATATATATCTATATTATATATAATATATATATATCATTAAAATGCAATATAATGAAATAATAATAATAATATAATATAAAAATAATGAATATAATAATAATAATAATAATAATAATAATAATATCATAAAATAATAATAATAATAATAATAATAATAATAATAATAATAATAATAAATAATAATATAATAATAATAATAAAAATAAATAATAATAAATTAATAATAATAATAATAATAATAATAATAATAATAATAATAATATAAATAACATAATAAAAATAATTATAATTACATTTATAATTAATAATAATAATAATAATATAATGATAATCATAACGAAAAAGTTTTTTGATAAGAAAAAAAAAATAACAATAGTAATTATAATAATATATAATAATACATATAGATAATAATAATAATAATAATATAAGTAATAATAATAATAATAATAAATTAATAATATAATAATAATAATATATAATAATACTAATAATAATAATATAATATAATAATAATAATAATAAAATAAATAATATCAATAATAATAATAATAATAATAATAATAATAATAAATAGTAATAATAATAATAATAATAAGCCTGAAAATAATAATTAATAACAATAATAATAATAATAATAATAATAATAATAATAATAATAATAATAATAATAATAATAATAATAATAATAATAATAATAATAATAATAATAATAATAAAAATATATAATTATAATTTAATAATAATAATAATAAAAATATAAAAATATTAAATTTTAATAAAAACTATAGATAAATAAATGAATAAACCGTTTTAATAGAAATAAACAATGAACAAAATTTTTAAGTATTTTTATTAATATACATTGGAAAAAAACAGTAAGGAAAGGACATTTTAAATGATACGGAAAACATTTAAATTTAAGAATTAATTTCATTTCTTTATTCTATTCTTGAAAACAAAAATTTAATAAATTAAGAAATTAAAAATAAATAAAATTAAAGTAAAAAAAAAAAAGAAAAAAAATTAACTTACGTAATGATAAGCTAAAATTTTTTTGAAATTTTTTCCTTCTTCAGTTTTCAAAAATTCTAAATTTTGAGATTTTTCAAAATATTCGTCACTCAAAGAACTATTAAATGTAGTTTAAACATTTGTCTTCAAGGGTCTTTTATTCTGAAACTTGAAAATATTAGAACTTACCGCGTGGAATATTTTCATTCGATTTTTGCCATAATAATTTTGGATAAGTCAAGAAGTGTTTTTTTTGATTTATTATGAGGCAAAAAAGATGAACGATTTTCCTTCACCATTGAAGCTGTATGTATATATATATATATATATATACACAAAAAAAATATATTCACAAGATATATAATATATATTCACATAGGTTTATATATATATATATATATATATATATATATATATCATTACTGTCACTTGGTTCCCCAGAATTGGAGGTAGGGTGCACAAACATACACCAGAAATCCTAGGCATGCATGAGCATTTGTAGGGCATAAATAAGTGGTAGCGGACCCCAAAAAAATTGCGTTCCTATCATGTCCAAGTTTGTGTCAATGGATATAGTTTTGGTTTCTTCGTGCAGGTGTTGTTGTGGTGTTGTTGATATGCATTCTTAGAGCTTTGTTTTGTGTCGTTTGGAGTTTCTTTATGTTATTTTTAGTCATTAGTGGATACCAAGGTTTGGAGAAGCATAGTTTAGAGTCGGGCGAATGTATTGTTTGTATATAATGGTGGATGTTGGTTTTCTGTTTATGAAGTCTGTGCCAGCGATGGTTCTTAATATTATAATCGTTCATCTCTTCTGGATCTT
>JABUQX010135324.1:7500-17461 GCA_015478945.1 Trachelipus rathkii
GTTTTATTTATGATGAATTTGGGGACGAAAAAGTTTTGTCGTATATTAAATTTAATTGAAATTTATTTTCTATAGTTGTTGAAAGTTTATTGAGTTTATTTTATATGGAAGTCGCTTTGATATTTGAAATTATAATTTTTTATTGCGAAGTTATTTCTGAATTTCCGAATGTGTAACCACGTTATCGAACATGTAGTATAATTTTTATATCTTCGAAAGTGGACAGAGATGAAAAAAACTCTAGTCAAGTTCCGAAGATGATGACAATAATAACAACAATATTTATTGTGATAACGATAACAATAACAGCATACTACCAAGACTTTCCTATAATTAGTACCATGAAAGCAATAATAATAATAATAATAATAATAATAATAATAATAATAATAATAATAATAATAATAATAATAATAATAATAATAGAAAGCAGTATAATAGCATACAACTAAAATAATGAATGATAATAATTATAATAATAATAATTATTATTTAATGGTAATGGACTACCAATATATAATATTATTTTGTAGGAGGAACGTCAAATCTTAGAAATGCAAGCATTTCTAGGAGAAAGACAAATTTCCAATGTAATAATTTTTATTTTAGGTTCCTAATGTTTCTCGTTTCTGTTTAGAAAACAAGGAAAACAAGAAGAAACCGTAATAAGCAAATGTCTAATTCTTGGAAACTAATTATTATTACAAGACAGGGGTGAAGCCTCTGTCTGGGGGGTTCTAATATTTGCTCCACCACCACGGGAAACTAATATTACCAAACCACTAGTTAAATTTATCATGCACGGAAATCGCGACGTAAAAGTTACACAAAGTTCAAAAACTCGCTAAACTTTGGGCCATAAATTTTATTATTTTATGACAAATTTTTATGGATGTATATATATATATGCGTCTATATATATATATATAGAAATTATATTTATGTAATAAAAATTATATAATTTCAATTACAAATAGTAATTTTAATTGGATGAATCATTTCAAGTAGCTATTTCATTTGTCAAATTTTGACCTGAAAATTTTCGTTACGCGATCAACTATCAAAGCTATTTTTTAATATTTTTGAATAAATATTTATGAGTTTATATATACCATTCGTCAGATATATATATAGAGATCGATTTTTTACTATAAAACTCAAAGGGGGAAGAGTCTAAAAGATAAATTTATAGGAAGTTTCAGTTTCGAGTCTGCTCCCGAAAAATCAAATTTTACACTATGAAAATTTTGACTATTTTGATTTATGATTTATTTAATATTTTCAACCTTTTTATTTCCTTCGTTTTTATAATCCAATCTAAGTTTTAATATTGATAAAAAATGATTTTCATTTTTTATCGACGAGGCAATAATTTATGACCTACTTATTTTGATTGAAATTTCCAAATTCAACCATGACGAGAATTTTTCTCTATTATTATTTTTTAAACAAATTTTAAAATTTGAAATTTTCTAAACATTCCCCTTATATTGAATTTTCTCCAAAATCCTTTAACCTTTCAATTTTTCCCTTTTAGCGTTTTTGCTTACTTTTTGAGTGTGAGTTTATTGTTTGCATGTAATAAAAAAATAAACAAAAAGGCAGTATACATCACGTTGGGAAAAAATGTGTTTGTAAATATTATACTTTTAAGCTTTCGCCGAAGAGAGAGAGAGAGAGAAAATAAAAGATAGATAAAAAACCTCGAAGATTTCTCCACCTACAATAAAAACTGGACATGAAATTTAAGACGAAATAAAAAAGGTAGGTTGAAAGATGACTGACGCGGATTTTTAGTATTCAGTGATGAAAACTGAAAGACTAAAAAAACGTGGGCCAATCGAATTTTAATTCAACCTTGAGAACTATTCTAACAGAAGCGTATCAATATTGTATAACAACTCGTGGGTCCACTTTTCAAGGTGACTTATTCTAACTGAATAATTCAACAAGAAGAGACTGATTTGATATACAACATTAAACACCTTTCAAAAATGACATATGAACGAATCAAAAACTGAAGCCTTTTTTACTAATATATCTGAAATAGGAGAGAAGGGGGGCTGGATAGCCATTAGTGGGGTCCTATCAGTTTGTCCAGAAGGCTTGAATGACATATCTACACAAATTTCCTAAAAATCACTGTTTAACGGAAGGAAAATTTCAATGGTGCCGCTGTGAATTTACAAAAAAAAAGCATTCAACAGCCCTGACTTAAACATCGGTAAGACGCTTCCAAAAACAGCGCTGAACCTCTAAAATGGTGGGGGAAGCTCATTAGAGGAACAAGCTTCATCATAAAATATTAAATTACTCGAACTGCATTATAAATGATCTTGCAGAAAATCTGATTCGATTCGGGATACAAATTAAGGACAGAATCGATCGTAAGTGCAGTAATTAAAATGTAGAGAATGAGCTCTCGGTCGTGATCGCTTCTTTTTATAGTCCACGAGAAAGAACGCCGAGGGGTTGACGATAAGTAATTAATTAAATAAATCCCAATTTTAATTATTAACGTTTAAATAATAAATTTATTATCAAAAGATAGCAAAATTAAAACTATATAATAAATAAATAAATTTGTTGAACGAACTAATATAGATTTAATGTAAAAATCATTAGAAGTTTACAACAATCACATGTTGTTAACTAGATATGTTTATTCTCAGAGAAATTACATAATAATTGTAATTTTTTAATTAAAGATAATTAACAATTTTAACAATAACTATCAGATTCTGTATGTTTTTCTGATTAATTTGATATAAATTTTATTCCTCTAGGACAACTGTGAGTTGAAATATGTTATAATTTCAATGTAGAAAAAATGAAATGTCAACAGGGGTCAAAACTTGACCTTTCTATTAAAGGAGGTCAATGACACTTATACAAATGAAAGGTTAGGGTGTTGGGGTCAATTTGAAATATTGACACCCTCCGGCAACCTTGGAGCACCTGGTCAACGAAGAGGTGGAAGGAAAACTTTCAAAAAATGAAATTCTCAAAATCGAAGGCCTATTTTTGTAGGCGGGCTATTATGTTTATAATTACGAAACTACAGCTTTAATCGATGTCAGACTTTGTCAAAATACAGTTCTATATCTCTAGTATAATTAATGGAAGTATGAAATTTCAAAACGTTATCAAAAGAAATTTAAATGTAAACCGGTTGTTTGTATCGGTTTCATTTTTCTCAATTTTGTGGAAGGAAGAGGTTATTTATATATATATATATATACCTTATATATATATATATATATATATATATATATATATATATATATATATATATATATATATATATATATATATATATATATATATATATATATATATATTAAATATATATTATTTTTGGCTGAAAATTGGTACAATAATAGTTTTTGACATGAATAAGAAGAATCCGGTGAAATTTTTAACAAAAAATGATATGGGGGGGGTCTCCAGCCCCTAACCCCATTTTTGGGGTTACAGGTAACCCAGGGGTCCCAAACTTGGGACTTTTACTATTTATTATTAAATGAATCAATATTGTGAATTTCAAGGGCGTAGCCCAATTATAAGGGATACTTTACTCATATGAGCCTTTATCATAGTACGGTATTGAAATCTGAAATTTCTCGGTGCAAAATTGCACCGACTCTCAGAGCAAGTTTATATTAATAAATTTTAATTTTTATATAAAAATGATTATTAAGATTATTATAGTATATTATTTTACTATAATTAATAAAAAATAAGATGGTCAATGCAATCACGACTCTCTCAACCGCAATTTGGGACCAACCACTCGCGAATACATCCATTTGCACCTTTTATAAATACTGGCCACAAAGTGGCAGATGGAGTAAATATAAAAAATTTACGACATTAAATTCCACACCCAAAGGAAACCACAACAGAAAAAATATAGTTTGTTTTCGTAAGTTTAATGTGAAATATAAAGAAATAAGTATACTTTTCATTCGCCAGTGAACTGTGTCTGAAGGATAGGAATTTTGAATGGGTCGGTTGTGGGTCACACTCAGGCATATGTAATATAACTTAACTCTCACGTCTTGCACCTTCTAGTTTCAAAATATCACCACTAACAGAAGGCAACGACCCTGATTTTATTAAAAGGGGGGTGGTTGTTCCTTTCTTTTTTAAAAATAAAAAGGTGGGTTAATAACCCGAACCACCAACAGTATCAAAGTCAAGGGAACTACGGAAACCCTTCCCCTAAAGGAATCTCCATCCCAGGACAACTGTTTCTCGAAGAATATAATAATTACAAGGTCATCACCTTTAGTTCTGAGAGTAAATGTATTTTGAAACGAAAATGCAAGGCACTCGAAATTACATTACACAGTCAGTAAGTCCCGGCACACACACCCTGAAGTAAGAAAACCCCTAATGCCGTACAAAAGGAGCTTAACTACTTTTGAAGAGTCCTGGGGACACTGGTGAGAGGAATACACAGTTCACGTTTGAATTAAAGTATAAGTAAGAAATTTTAAAAGATTATTTTTATTGTTCAATAGTAAGAGAAATTATATGATAAGTTTTTTAATGTTGTCTACATGGACAATAATGTTGACGCCGAAGCTTAATTCAAACGAATATAGCTTTTGACCGACGTTTAGCCAGGTTGTTGCCTGACAATGGTTCCTTTGAGGAAGAAGTTCAATGAAGTAAATGACTCTTCTTTCGTGAAGAATCATAAATATTAAAAAATAATTAAAAGGGGGAGGTACAAATGAACGATTACACGAGTAAGTTTGCCTTTCATCGGGCAGAGAAAACCGAAAGTACAATGACATCTGTAAAAGGAAATGCTATGCTCGCAATTTCCAATAAATGAATTTATAATTTTTAATTTTTAAATTTTGAATAATATATAAACTTACACCAACCATTGTGAGGAGGTGAAGTTAAAAAGAAATTCCAAATAGAGATTACTATAAAACTTCCTTATATGGGAAGAGGAATTTCAAAGTGAGAGTTCTCACAAATCTCAAAGTAGAGACAATATAAATTGTTTAATAAAATGATTTTTTAAATTGTTACAAATTTTTAAAGAGGGGGGGGGAACACCTCCCATATCCCCAAGTCTCAGTTGAGACAATATAAATTGTTCAAAATTAATTTTATAATAGGTGATTGTTTCACCAACCTCCGCAGAGGCAAGAGAAGGGGTGGGGGGAACACCTCCCCTATCCCCAAGTCTCAGTTGAGACAATAAGAGAATGAACTATTTTTTAAAACAAATATGTAATGGTGCGCATTATTTACAGCTCCCCCTCCCTCGGCACCTACGAGAGAGGAGGAGAAAAACTTAAAACTAAATATGTGATTGAGTTGGACAGTTGTCCTTTAAGAAGATATAATAGTGGTCTAAAAAGCACCACTAAAACAAAAGGGTATGTTTTACCCTAAATAATAATTTTTTAATAAGTTGGGAGTTCCCAAAAGTCTCAGCCGAGACAATAAATTTTTCAAAAAAGAATCTTAAAACTAAATATTTGAATGAATTATACAACTGACCATGCTGGAGATTAGTTGTAAAAAGATGTTAAATATTACATGTAATTTTATGGTAAATGGAACTAACCACGTTGAAAATTAGAACCAACACAACCAATGAATGGACAGTTGACCATGCTGGAGATCAACTGACCATAAGAAACAACCATGCTGGAGATTGTTTAATCAAACAGCTATGCTGGAAACTGTTTGTAATAAGATGTTAAATAAAGCTAACCATGCTGGAGATTAGTTTATAAAAGATGTTCAAGATTACAACATGTAATTTTATGGTAAATGGAACTAACCATGTTGAAAATTAGAACCAACACAACCAATGAATGGACAGTTGACCATGCTGGAGATCAACTGACCATAAGAAACAACCATGCTGGAGATTGTTTAATCAAACAGCTATGCTGGAAACTGTTTTTAAAAGATGGTGAATGGTACTAACCATGCTGGAGATTAGTACAAAAAACAAACAATTATGCTGGAAATTGTTTGTAAAAAGATGGTAAATGGACAACTGAACATGCTGGAGATCAGTTGACCAATGCGAAATTTTAAAACAACCTTAAACCTAACTTAAAAACTAACTTAATACTAAGGAGCCTCAGAAGACCCCAGCGCAAAAAAAAAGAAAACTATATACAAGAGAAATATTTTTTCAAAATTGTTACAAAATAAGGTCATGTAGACCTAAAAAAGACAGAACTGCAATAAGTTAACTGTCAAGAATAAACAAATGACTATGTAAGTCAAGTGTTAAATGAGGGTGACTATGCTGGGAGCCAACCACTCAACAATGATTGAATTTTAAAATATACTAAATTTTTTAAAGGACAAATGACTATGCTGGAATCAGATGCCTAAGAATTAAGAAGACAATGTCAACTTAATTTTGAGAGCAAAGAGCAGTATGATGCTCAGAAGATTTACATTTATAACAAAATTTTTGAGACTGACACTCACGGGTCAGATGTTTGGATAAACACTTCCCACACCATTTATGATTTTTAATAAATTGCTCTCTAAGTTCTATAGTGGGGAGAAGGTCACACTCTACAGCATAATGACCTCCCTGACAAAATCTACATTGTTTAATATTTTTTATATAATTTTTATTTTGGTGTGGGGTGTTGTTGTTATGAACATTTTGTTTTGGTATAGCTCCTTGTCCCTTCCAGTTGTTATGAGAAGGTGAAGTATACTCTGACCTTTGAGAATTATTATCCTTGTTGGATAAGGTTTGCCCTGAGGCTTCTAAAACCGTGAGAGATTGATTTAACATTTTAAAAAGATGTTCAAGGGTCCAACTTTTACCGGCATTTTCCCAAACAACCTTTTCTTTGATTTGAAAGGGCAATTTTTGTGCCAGTAAAACACCCAAGATAGTGGAACAAGAACTGTCATCGACAGTTATGCCCTTTGTTTTTAGGGATTCGGTGTAACATTTTATGTTAGCTTTAAAGTTATAGAGGTCAGGGTAGTTATACTCCGGAGCTTTAAGGTTATTTAGTTTTAATATTAAGGTCTCCTTGACCTTTGCTGGATTATTAAAATCTTCTTTGAGAAGATTACGAATGATTTTATAATTAGTGGCTGTGATGGCATAACCTGAAACCATCTGCTTAACAGTGCCTTGAAGGCAATCCAAAAGCAAGCCAAGTTTGCTGAGATCAGAATAATTCTGACCTCCAACATAATTGTCGAAAGCTTCGATGAAAGAAGCATATTCTAAGATGTTACCACTAAAGGTAGGTAGTTTTTTAATAGGGCGTTTAAATGCCCTCTCTAGGGGTAGCTGGGGCAATTGGTGATGTAGGGCGCGAAGCTGGTCGCGAAGGTGGTTTAGTAAGTTCTTTAATTTTATATTCAATGGCGCTGATGGAATCAAAAATAGAAGCATGTCTTTCGTACGTAATGTTGCCATCAATTAAAAGATTTTCCTCGTCAAGGAAATTTGCGATGTTATCATCAACTTCTGTTAGTTTAATGTCTAAGTTTTCTAATCTTTTTATAAGAGAATTCAATTTGGGAATATCGGGGTTGGCAACCATTAATTGGGTATTAGTATCGTTAACTGCCCTTGTGACACGATAACGTAACTTTTTGCGAGATCTTTCAAATGCCTCGTACTGTTTAAGGTCACTATCTGACAGATCAGACATGGGGGAAGCCATTTTTAATCAAAATTTTAAAATATATAAACAGAGAAAAATGTGTCTTGAGACACTAAAATGAATATTAAAAATTTTCAAAACTAGCAAATGTATTTATGTTCAACAAAAAAAAAAAAATGTTGAACCGATGAACCGGCCTCAATGTACCGGTATAAAGCGCTGTAAAATATTGTATAAAAAAATTTATACATGAAAGTGTCTCGTGACACAAAAAAAATCAAATTATAAACTAAGTTGTTTTTATATAATATATATATATATATATATAATACCGGATAAAACCGGTAAAATGTGAATACCTATACGAGGTATCACTAAAAAATATAAGTATATCTAAATATATATAAATATATAAACGATTGTTTATATAAAAAAAATATTGACCCTACGGTCAGTGAGTGGTGAATTTATATATATATATAAATAATTTTATGAATATTAATCACTTTTGTGAAAATATTTAAATATAAATTATCACTAAGTTGAAAGTGTATAATAACACACAAATTTTATAAAATAAAATTTAAACTAAGTGAATAAAGAAATAAAACGTATGTCTTTTCACATACAATAGAAAATATTTTTAATAATGAAAAATAAATAAATGGAGTTCAAAAAAAAAAAAAAAAAAAAAAAAAAAAAAAAAAAAAAAAAAAAAAAAAACTTCAAAATTGAATGAAAATTAATTTTAAATTGAATATACATATATATAGTGGTTTTAACTGACCACTAATATATAAAGAAAATTTTATTATTTATATATATATAATGTAATTTTGAATATTAAAAATATTTTTACTAAAATATTTTTTAAAGAAAATAACTGTAGTAAGTTATTATTTTGATTTTATAAATTTTTTAAAGTTTTTAACGGAAAATAAAAATTCCCCTAAATTGGGGGGAAAAATTTTAAAAATTCCCCGAAAAATTTTACTAAATATTTTTATTGAATGCCCTCTATGGAGCCAATAAATTTGGATGTGAAGAACTGGAGACTTATGTCTCATGTAAGCTCCCACACACAAAAAAAGAAAACCTCATATAGAGGTACAACTACTGTAATTAGTTTAAGGTAATTTTAATTTTTGGGGAAAAAACCAACAAAGTTGGATCTGCACTCGGGTCCAAGTGGTCGTACAAACACCACTAATTTACCTTGTAGGCAAAGCCTATGCACAAGATAAACCCCTGTGGGTAAACAACCGAGGGGTTACCTAAGTTGTTTAAGGTTATTTAAAATTTTGTTTAAGGGGGAAAGTTGTTTAAGGGGAAAAATTATGTTTAAGGGGATATATATATAATGACACGAAGTCACAAAATATAAAAATTTATATAAAAAACTATTATTAAAAAATAGTTTAAAAAAGCGCCAAAAAAATTGTTATGTAAAAAAATGATTTTATAATTTTTTATGAATATTTTGGGTGAAAGTTCGCGTGCCAAGTATTTATGACACACAAAAGTTGGGCGCCAAAAATTGTTAATGGGGTCGTGAGTTAAACCACGTTGGGGGTCAATTAAAATGTGGGGATTAGTGACCCAGTCCCAGGTAGCTGGGCTAATGAAGACCAGATCACCAATCTACATTTCTTCCCGCTTCCAAACTAATCTCTGGCGCGGTACCACTTTCGCTCGATCAGTTTAGAAGTGGCCAATGAATAGTGGAATATAAATTTGTATATATATATATATATATATATATATATATATATATATATATATATATATATATATATATATATATATATATATATATATATATATATATATATATATATATACTCAGTGGACCTCGTGTGGACCAGAGTAATTAATATATATATACAACGAATGAAAAATAATTATTGATTCTCTAATTTACTGCTTATATAAACCGAATGTCCATAAAAGAACCGAGTTTTTATTTATGATGAATTTGGGGACGAAAAAGTTTTGTCGTATATTAAATTTAATTGAAATTTATTTTCTATAGTTGTTGAAAGTTTATTGAGTTTATTTTATATGGAAGTCGCTTTAATATTTGAAATTATAAAATTTTCATTACGAAGTTATTTCTGAATTTCCGAATATGTGTAACCACGTTATCGAACATGTAGTATAATTTTTATATCTTCGAAAGTGGACAGAGATGAAAAAAACTCTAGTCAAGTTCCGAAGATGATGACAATAATAACAACAATATTTATTGTGATAACGATAACAATAACAGCATACTACCAAGACTTCCTATAATTAGTACCATGAAAGCAATAATAATAATAATAATA
>JABUQX010135325.1:5000-7500 GCA_015478945.1 Trachelipus rathkii
ATCACAATTTTTCCGTTTTTATTGATTTTTCCCTTAAGCATGAAGCCGTGTTTAACAGCAATAAGGGATTCGCCCTTATATATATAATATAGTATATATAGTATTAGGTATATAGTATATATATATATATATATATATATAATAAGTATTATAGTATATATATATATATAGGTATATATATATAGTATATTATGATATATATATATATATAGCTATATAAGTATATATATATAGTGTAATATATATATAATATATGATAGTATATATATATATATGATATATATAGTATATTATATATATATTAGGTATAGTATTATATATATATATATAAGTTGAGTATATATTATATTATAGATATATATATAATATTAAAGGGTGGTTTCATTTGTGGGTTTTGTTTTACATGGCTGTAATTGACAAACCACGAGTGACACGTGTCTAACTATCCCGTTTTTTTCAGTATTGTTTGGCAATCAAGGAAATTGAACTGCACGATTTAGGTTTGGCGGCGTGTTTTCAGGTGAATGGGCTCCTACAAGCAGCTTCGCAATGAAAATGCGTGCCCGCCGTTTTATGTCGCGAGATTTTTGTTAAGCGATGAGTCCCAGTTTGCTGGTCTCAAAAGGTGATGGTTTACAAACAGAAACTACCGTATTTGGGCGCGATGAGCTACCTTGAAGGAGTTTAAAGGCTACCGCTACGGCCACAGAGATTGCACAGTTTTGGTGTGGTCGCTATGCGAGCGCGGAATCATCGTTCCGTATTTCTTCAAAAATGAGGCCGGATAGAATGTAACTGGTGAATAGGGAACGGCTATCGGGGCGGCATGATAACGGCATATTTGCTGGCCAGACAAAATTGAAGCCCTTGGGCCATCGTGAGGCTATTGGGTTAACAAGAACGGCGCTACCCTGCCATACAGGGCGAGAACAATGGACCTATTGTGAGAATCATTTTGGTGAAGTCAAATTGATTTCACGTTTTGACCTCTGAATGTGGCGCCCTGAGATGGTGGGGCGATATCACACCTTGGATTAATTTTCTTTGGGGTTATGTGAAGTCCTGGTCTTCAGGGATAAGCCAGCGCCTCCGTCGAAGCTTAGAAGCCGACATTGCATTGCTCGCGCTATTCGCGACATACCGGTCGCAATGCTCGAACGCGTCGTCCACGATTGGACCTTCAAGATGGACCATTTAAAAACCGTAGTCGCGGTGCAATATTAAATGAGATAATCTTTAACAAATAAATGGCCGTACATTGTTTCTTTCTACTGCATAATAAACTTTCACCATTAAGCTTTCAATGATATGCATTTTTTTTTGCCATCGTAAAAACAAACCTCCAAATGAATCACCCTATATATCACATGCATTGATCTACTGGAGAAAGAGAGCTCCTTTAAGAAGATTGTTTATTATGTGCCCAACTCTTGACGCAGATTCGAAAGTCAACATAAAACATTTAATAAAATATTGTTCAAGAGTTAGGCTATGGTCATTAATGTTACGTACCATCTTATAGTAATATATATATATAGATATATAGTGATATTATATATAATTATATATAATATATATATAATATATATATAGTATATATATAGTTTTATATATATATAGTATAATATATATATATATATATATAGGTATAAGGTGTATATATGACCTTTTGAGTTTCATGGTGGCAGATAAATATATTTTTTAACCTTTTTTTTTTTGGGCATACATTATTATGGTATAGGTATACGTGAGCAATTAATTAAGATGTAGCGAGAAAAGAGTCAAATATGAACTATTAAAAATTAATTGATAAAGTAAGTCAAAACTTTTATTTGCGTGAAGAAAGTGAGAAAGAAAACGGCTTTTAGTTCTACCGAGTGAAAGAATTCAAGGTAGGGGTAAAAAATAATGTTTTTGGGGTAAAGATACGTCAGCAGTTGGGGTTTGTGTTGTCGCATATATAGATTTTTGTGTATACATAAAGCAAATGAGTCGTAACCCTGTGACTTTGAGAAGCAGTAACCGCAACCTAACCTATAATGAGTCGACTATGAAGTAAAACTCAACCTAACGCTATATTGATCGACAGATGCAGTAAAATTTCGACGACCCGTAACGCTACATGAATCAACTTTGCCGTAGCACTGTTTCTCTTTTCTCGGGGTAATATTTTGTGCACTTGCAGTAAAATATCCCGAGTCGTGCTTCTTCTGTCTCGGGAGCTGCCAAACGTAAGATTCGTAAAAAGTTAATCGGACCACCTTATTTTTATTCTTTTTTATTCATATTTTAATGTATTATTATTGTAGTTAAATATTTTTTAAGTCTTGTTTATTTACAATGAAATTTAATTGTTAGTATCATTTAATAACAATATATGATGAAAAATAATAATAAAAAAAAGCATTTATCTGCACCATGAAACGTAGTAAGGATATATAGTATAATAATATATACTTATATGATATAGTAGTGTAATATATAGTATATATATATATAT
>JABUQX010135325.1:17500-20688 GCA_015478945.1 Trachelipus rathkii
AACCGTTGTAAATTTCTAAGTCCTGTTAGGATGTATATAGAAGGCGGGTGTCACCCCGGAGGGTGAACGCTATATTTGCGCCTTAAGCCTTTGTTGCGGCCCGTGATCTGAGAGATCAAGATTAGGCTTAAAGCTTTAGGTTCGAGCGTTGATGACGTAATCTGTCGCAGACGAGCTTACGTTCGCGCGCGGAGAGCGTGCTCGCGCCACACCCATACCCCCACACACACACCCACACACACACCACACCTCGCCATATTATTATTATTCTTATTATTATATTGATTATTATTTATTATTATTAAAGATTCGATTCCCAAAGGGAATCGTATCTGATCAAAAACCGATTCCTTGTAAGGAATCGTTTTTTACTCACTCTGGCCTCCGACTCCGCTCAGCCTCTGGAGTCCGATATATATCTTAGATGGTTAAGTATCTGTATAGGTTAAAATTTGAGGGTTGTTTAGATTGATGACGTAATCTTTATCGTAGACGAGATTACGTACCCCTTGGGTCCCTCTGAAGGGGGCCAAACCCCCTATATATAATAATTAAATTGATCATAGAAGGCTGAAATTTAGAGATTAGAAGTAGGAGAAAGGAGTCTGAATCTTTAGAGTTTGAGTTGACAATGGCCCCGGCTGCTCCGTTGCGAGTGCGCTTGCGGGATTTATTAAATATTTGTGTAATGATACAATATTTGGTGTAAAATAATATGTCTATAAGGATGAGATGCTCAACTCAAGGGTTGTTTGTTGAGACTCCCCATGAGCAAGAAGGGCAGCGTCTCAGGCTTCCTGTTTTGATGCGGGGGCGCGCCCGCATCCGCGCCATCCAGTGCGATCCGCCGCGAAACCGGCGCGTGCGCCGCGCCCGCCGGCGCGAACCGACGCGATCGTCTGTAAAGCTAAACTATGAACTATAACATACTTAACCACATCGCTGGCATAATAAACAGCCAGCCCCATACATCTTTAACAACAAAGTCGTACATAAAGGGACAGTAAAACAAGGTTTTCAGGTGTTATAACATATAATTTCAATAAAAAGATACATTAAATAAATAATACATTCAAACATATAAGTTTATTTTTAATATATATTTTAATTACTCTAATCAGGGAGACATAGGATTCTGTATAAATTGAGAAGTTCTATATGTTTCTCCAGAGATTCCAAACTCCATCCACAGGATTAAGCATAAATACAACTACAGCCACTTAAACCATTTTCTTGATATTTCGGTTTCAACAGCAACTCACTCCCTCCCGCCAGAGAGAAAGAAACGTATCCTGGTTGATAGTTATTAATGCATTTCTGTATACTGCATTATAGGGAAAACCACATGTTTCGGTGTAAATATCGTAGATAACACACCATGAGCTATTGAATTAAGTCCTCGAGTCTATAGCAACATCTTTAAGGATGAGACTTTAATTGTCGTTGTTTCAATCAAACAAAGCAGTTATATTTTGCAGATTCTGTAACAGTGAAAACCTAACACGTACGCAATGAATGTGGAACAGCATCATTGGGTTTTCCAATAAGCTACTACATCAACACTTTAACATTATTCAGAAATGCCACGGAAAAGCAAAACATCTATCTGTTATAGCGCTCAAGCTGCTCACTCTGATTTTTCATTAAGAGACGATTTGCCAAGATGACACATACTCAGCCTTTATTCAAGCTTCAAGGCTGTCGATAATCTTGAGGAATTCTTCAACTGATATGTTAAAGGTATATTACTTGCACCTCCAATTGGAAAATACAGGTAATATATTGCTCTCCATTCGTTTTACGAAAAAATGTATGTAAATGACACATTCGTTGCATATTACAAAGATCCTCGTAAAGAGGACGTCCGTAGGAGCAGAACGAGAGGTCATCATATCAGCACAGGCGAAAAATTCTTATCTGACGAAATTCTATGTATAAACAAATCTTAAGGTAATGTAGATTCTTTCTTTCAACCATCAGAAGAAAGTAAACAAGAATACGACGTCCCATACGAACCATATCAGTTCAAAAGGGTATATTTTCTCAACAGACACAACAACAACAACAACAATAACATAGAACAAAAATAACTTCTTTATATACTAACCAACAGATATATGCAACGTAACATTGTTTTTTACATTTAATAAAGCTAACAAAACATGACCTGAACTAAGAATATAATGTACATCGACAAACCTTAAAACACCATACGTACGAATAACTTACTAACATTAACAAGTTCCACACTTAACACCTTTAAAGTAACTAACACTTAACATAAAAATTCGTGTTTTTTACATACCATAAATCAGTAAATTCAGTAAAGTCAAACAACCCCCCTCACTCTCCATCCTCCCTTACCATCCATCTATTGATTATTGATCAACGAGTTAAACAAAACCATTATAACATAAACGCAGACCTTTTCTTATGCATTAGTGATCAGCGTATCAATCTTAGAATGAACTTGTTGGTAATTTAGGTCCCGAAGGCCCTGCTACTTGTCTTTTGTGTCTGGTCCTACAGTTGCGGGAAAACCTTTTACTGTTATTAAAAACATTTTAAATGAGGTCGAGTATTTTCGAACAAAAGCTGTTAAAATCATATTGGCTTGTACAGTGTTTACCCTACAACGACAAATTATGAAGGACTACAAAGCATGTAATCGAATCCACGAAGGTTATATGACATAAAAACTCTTCAATGTTTTTCACCAGGCACATTAAAATTATAATCCTTGATTGATTTGATTGCATAAATTGAATGAGCTAATAGCCGAAAACTTTTCACAGGTACTCGCATCATTTAAACATCACAGTATTTTTATAACACAGAATATCTTTCATCAGAATATGTATATGAGGGATGTGTCTTTAAACACGCAAGATTTAATCCTTGATTTGGGACAAAAAAACAAGCTGATATGAGTCAGGTCAATGTGTGGCTACCCAAATGTTCCCCACTCAGCGTAAAGAGTTCTTATAAAAGTATATAAAGAAGTTACATCTATACCTTATGGTTATTTTACTCTTTGAGCTTCATCCTAAGAACACGCGTAGAGTGTTACTGCGTACAAATATCTTACCTAACCGAGATTGCAGACAGTTATACATACCTGTAATAATGAGTACTCTAGTAGCAGATTATTTACCCTCATATGAGAAAATTTAAAAACCCGAAACCTT
>JABUQX010135327.1:0-30625 GCA_015478945.1 Trachelipus rathkii
ACATACTTTCGTTCATATTAATACTGTTATCAATAACAAAGATCCATACTCAACATAAGTATCTAACAACGCATACAGAACGAATAGGTACGAAGCTGATGGGTAAATATCCCCCCTTTAACATCAGTCATAGCGATGTGTTGTTTTATTTCTTTATTTATTTTATTTATTTTAATTTCATTTCTTTAAAAACCTTTTTTCGTTTTTTAAATTTTTTTTATTTATTTTTTCAGTACTTTAACGACTTTTTTGTTTTGTTTTTAAAAGTTTTATTTATTTTATTTTCATTTCTTTAAAACTTTTTTTGTTTTTAAAAAAACTTTTATTTATTTTTTTAATTTATTTCTTAAAACTTTTTGTTTTTTTAATAAACTTATTTTTTTTAATTTTATTTCTTTAAAAATTTTTTTTTTACTAAAAAAAATTATTATTTTTTATTTATACGTAAAAATTTACATTTTTACAAAAACACAAAAGCTGTAAATCAGTGAATCAGGTAAATCAACCACCCCTCCCTCCGCCTCTTGCAGCTCGGCAACCCTGATTCTTTTGAGTATTGATCTATGACTTTGATTCTATTGGTCAAGTCATATTTAGAGTTATCTATTTGGATAAATCATAGTCATAAAAATATGTCTTTTTTTATATCTAATCCTGAATATATGCTGACATAACTAAAGTTTTACTCACATTCAAATAAGGCGTAATATACATAACTGATTAAAGAATCTTAATGTACTAACATCAAACCTAACATACTTACACGATCGAATACCAGTCACCATTAACAAAACTACCTATACGTTAACAATTAGGATAAGTAACTGACTGTCCATGCTTTACAGATCGTATTACCTCTATTCAAACTTGTTTTTTAAACTTCTCTAAACATATCACTGTTATTTTAAACATTACATAGTAACATTTAACAAAATTTATCATATCCTATCTTTATTAACTGACCAACGAATATATGCTAACGTAACAGAGTTTTCATATCAATAAAACATAATATAACTGAACTAAGAATATAATGTACACCAGTCAAACCTAACTCATCTAAACAACAAATAACAGTTACTATTAACAAAGTTTTATACTTACAACATAAAGTGACTACATGATTTGGCATACAGAACGTATCTATCACTACTTTTTTCAAAACATATCTCTCAAGCAGCTGTATCTTTTACTATTAAACATAGTTAACAATTTTAAACATAAGTTTACCATAATTATCCTATTAACACTAAGGGTCAGACAAATATATGCGTACGTAAAAACGTTTTACACGATCAATAAAAGGCTAACTATATCATTTATCCTGAGACTAAGAATATAACGCACAATGACAAAACTAACATACTTTATGATCGATGAATAGCTCAATAACAAAGGTTCCCATACTCTAACAACACTTAAAGCTACTAACAATGCATGCAGAACGAGCAGGTACGAAGCTGATGTGGTTCCTGTTTCACTAGAGTTATCAGTTATAGCTATGATCGAGAAATTGTTTCAATACTCCTCCCCACTTTTCTAAACCATTACCAATCCGCCAATAGATCTCTTGTTTGGTTTCGTTTTGCGAACACATTTAACTTATAAATAAGATTCTAGTTTGCCACCCCACATTCTAAAAAAATTTATTTTTAACATTTATTTTGTTTTTGATCACCAAATGCTTTATTACAACTCTAAATTAACATTTTTTCTTTAACTCTTAAAATTTCTTTAAGCAATGTTTTTTTTGCTTTTATTAAAAAACTTACTTTTATAATTTTTATTTCGTCTAATTTGCTATTTTTTTGCAAAATGTATTAAAATTTTTAATTTTTATTTCGTTAAAGCTTGTTGGTTTCATGAAAATGATACTTTTTTATAAGATATTAACGTAACATTTGTGTTTTTAATACCAAAAGCAGTAATAGTAAATAACCAACCACCTCTATCCCTCACTCATCGTCTCCATACCAGCCTGATCTATTCGATCTTATTTGATTTCAAGTCACACTCGTGTATCTTTCGGATAACATAACATAAAACAAGTTTTATACACTGATCAAACGGAATATATGATCCATACAGCAATGTTTTTATATTTGATACAAACTAGCATGGGTATCAAATATGTTAAGAATATATGTCAAATAAACTAACATAACCTTAAACATGAATAAACTTTAAACGTTAACAAAGTTCCTACTTAACAACAGTAATAGCAAGACTAACATGGCACAACAAAATACGTTTAACCTCTGCATACTTGTCAGCATATCTCTAACATAGCAATGCTCAGTTTCAGATAAGCATGAGTAATACTTTAACAAAAATAGTCATGCATCAACCTTGTTATAATATAATCATACTGATCAACGATTATATGACTAATTCTTAAATTTTTCACATTATAAACTTCATAGCACTACTGAACTATAGATAATATTCTATTTCGAACAACAATCGTATACATCACCTTAGAAACATGAATAAACTGTTTATACGTTTACATAAGTTTCACAGTTAATTCAACAGAAAAGTTTAATATACATATCATCGTATGCATTTTTATACCAATCACACTTCTATCATATCTCCTAATGTCTTCTGTTAATTAAGATTAAAGCATGGGAATATTTTTAAAAATATATCATTAACATGGTTTAATTATCATACTGAGTCAAGATTGTTGAATATAACGCGGCGTGATAAAGTTTTCACAATCAATAAGCTAACATAGCAATAATCCAAACTAAGTAACCAATATGAAATCGGCAAACCTAACAAATCCTTACGCTTGAAATAAACCGTTAAGCATATAACAAAATTCCACATTTAACACCAAGAAAGTACTAACTTACTACAAACCTAACATACCCTACTCATACTTTTTTCTAAGCATATCTCTAGCCATATTAACGTTAATTTTTTACATTGAAACAGGAATATTTTACTAAATTTTATTCACGAACCCTGTCTAATTATCATACAGATCCACGAATATTATGCTAACGTAATAAAGTTTTTTTACATTGACATATGTAATATTTAATTCAAAAATTATTCATACCTTATAATATATCATAATCCCAACCATTATTGCAAACATAACAAAGCCTTAAATCCCAAACATACATAAAATATACAAAGTTTATCCAACCATAAACATAAAAATATAGTTCTTCGAGATA
Organism: Trachelipus rathkii; assembly: GCA_015478945.1. Taxonomy (NCBI): domain Eukaryota; kingdom Metazoa; phylum Arthropoda; class Malacostraca; order Isopoda; family Trachelipodidae; genus Trachelipus; species Trachelipus rathkii. Next base: position 3,192 of record JABUQX010135327.1, read on the forward strand.
ATTGTCATACGTACAGTGTAATAGTCGCTACTCATCTCACGCACTAAGATAGGCTGTAATCATAAACCTATCTATACCATTCAGTTGTAAATCCTATTTTTATATACGTTCCATCACTCTCCCTAACCTCCTAGCCGTGACCTTAAATCTATTCGATACTAGTGATTCAGATCAACATATCGAGTATCATTTCGGATAAACATAGTACAAAAATTAGTTCTTTCCATACTTAAACCAACGAATATTATCTGCTACGTACATTGTTTTCTCACATTAATAGAAGCTAACCATATTACCAGAACTTAAGTAATATATTGTACAATGACAAAACCTTAACACACCTTACGCACTGAATATAACAACTTTAACATTATTCTAAAGTTCCATTACTTAACAGCAGTAAGTATCTAACATAGCGTACATAATTGAATAAGCCTATTCATGTACTCAAACAATTCTTAAATTAGCGCTATTTACATTGACAACGTAATATTGAAAATAATTTATCATAATGTCTAATATCATATCGACCAACGATAACTGTTAAACATTTACATAAGTGTTTATTCCAAATCATCATAAAATAAAGTTCTTTGAATAAATATTATTGCAAGTAAAATTGTATAGTTTACTGATTTTAATAACACGTAATCAGACCATCAACCCCTCATCTTCACCCTTGCCCTCCTATGACCTTTTGATCTTTTAAATCTATTATTTATGTCACATTTTCGAGTATCATTTGGATAAACATAACACAAAAATAAGTCCTTTATATACTAACCATCGTATATATTGCTAACGTAATCAAACGTTTTTACATTAATAAGCTAACATAACATAACCTGAACTAAGAATATAATGTAACAACAAACCTAACATCGCAATTAATGTGGGAATAAACTACTAACTTTAACAAACTTCGCACTTAATCAACAGTAAAGTACGTAAAACGCTCGTACAGAAACGTACTATTCGCACCTTTTTCAAGCATATCTCTAACATATCAATGTTGATTTTTACACTCAACATTGTTAAATTATTTAACAAATTTAGCAATAAACCTGCTAATCATCATACTTGACTAACGGAACACATGGTTTGCGAAGTGGGGTGTAAGCGGGTTTGGGCCATCAGCCCAAAGGGCTGAGCCCTTACCCCTCTTCGGAGGTGTATGCCCGCTACACCCTTCGGGGTGGATCCCCTCTCAGGAATTCGCTTCTGTTTCAAGGTGGTTATCCATTGTGGCTTTCTGTTGGGAGTGATGTGTTGCTTTAGATACCTCTTGGTTAATGAAAACTGTTTATTCGTAAGTTAGATACGTTATGGTTAAAATATTACTATGACTATAGTGAATTAACACTGATTGTTAGATGAAATGATGATTTTGTTTAAGTATATTACTGTGTTAACTAACTATGATGTGTTAGAAACGTGAGCCTAGGTTGAGTTTTTGTTGAGTAATGTTAGTTGCCCGAAAAATTTTGCTAATGTTATCGTTTATTCATAGTTCAAAATGATGTTATGCATGCGATATGCTGCTGATACCTAGATGAGAGGGTCAATTCATACGTTCATAGATGCTGGTACTTTGATAGATATGGTCACTTTGTTAAGGGATTTGTTAGATAATACGGGCTTTACCTGTTGTGATATGCTGGGGAAAAAGGGAGCATATTCGGAATTTGATATGACCTGGTTAGCTACTTTACCTGTTTGATAAGTATAAATTTTACAGGATTTTAGCTGATTATTATACGCTTGTATGTTAGTGTTTGCATTTGTATCATATATTCTTTGCAGTTTATGATATGTTTAGCTTTTGATGGCTAAAACTGTTGTGCAATTGCATTATTCGTAGGTTCAGTATATAAAAATTATTTTTATGTATTTTATCCAAAATGATACTTCGAATATGACTTAATCATAGTTCTAATGATCATAGGCGGATGGGTGGATAGGGGGCTGTCGGGATGGGTGGTTTGATTTATCTGATTTACTTGCTTTAAATCAGTACTGTTACGCTATACTGGTGATTATTTTATTCAAAGAATTTATTTTTATGGTATGTTTGGAGGAAATTATAGTTATACTCAAGTATGTTTTATAACTTTATATTTTGCAGACTCGTACAGGATTATGATTTTTAGACGATGTTATGATGAATTTTTTGTTAAATATTACGAAGTTGAGATGTATAAAATTGTGTTACGTTATGCCATTATATTCGTGTCAAGTATGGAATGATTGAGACAGGGTTATGCTAAAATTTTTGTTAAATTATTAACTGTTAGGGTATAATATTACATTGTATGTTAGAGATACTGCTTGAAAAATGCGATAGGTTAACGTTTTTACAAGCGTGTTAGGTACTTTACTGTGTTAAGTGCGAAGTTTGTTAATGTTAGTATTTTGCGCCCATAATTACGTGTTAGGTTTTGTGCTTTTGTGTAACTTGTATTTCTTAGTTCAGTTAGTAGTTAGCTTTATTAATGTAAAATTTGTTACGCGGTTTAGCATTATATTTCGATGTTTAGTAGATAAAGAACCTATTTTTGTGTTATGTTATCCGAATGATACTCGAAAATGTGAATTGATTGAATCAATAGATTTAATAGATCAATGCGTCATGGAGGGAAGGGTGGGGAGGGGTTGATGGTCTGATTTACTGATTTACTGATTTACTGTAATTAAAATCTGTAAACTATTACAATTTACTATGTTACTTAATTCAAAAAAACTATTTTTAATGTTATGACTGGATAAAACTTTAATATGTTTGCATTATATTCGTTGGTCTCTATGATAATTAGACATGGTTATGATAAATTTTTGTCAGTTACTGTGTCAATGTAAAATTAGCGTTTAATATGTTAGAGATATGGTTTGGAAAAAGTATGAATTGGTTACATTTTTGGTACGAAGTGTTAGGTACTTTTTACTGTTGTTAAGTATGGAAACTTTGTTAATGTTAGTAGTTATTCAGGCGTAAGGTGTGTTAAGGTTTGTCATTGTGCATTATTATTCTATTCTGGTAATGATATGTTTAGCTTTATTAATGTGAAACAATGTTACCGTTAGCAATATTTCGTTGTTTAGTATGTAATAGGAACTTGATTTTTTGTACTATGTTTATCCGAAATGATACTCGATATGTGATCTGAATCATAGATCGATAGATCATAATGTCACGGGGCTTAGGTGGTTAAGGGGAGGGTAGGAATGGGAGCCTGATGGTTTGATTTTACTGGATTACAGCTTAAAATCGGGGCTGAACTTTATTAACACTTTACTATGACTATTTTATTCGAAGAAACTTATTTTTTATGGTGTCATGTTTGGTTAAACTTTGTTATTTTTATGTTTTATGTTTGGATAATGCTTTGTTATGTTTGCAATTTATTTGTTGGGGATTATGATTTTTAGGTAATGTTATGATATAATTTTTGTTAAATATTACTAATGTCAATGTAAAAAACTTTGTTAACGTTAGCATATATTCGTTGGTCTGTATGATAATTAGACAGGGGTATGATAAATTTTTGATGCAATATTACTGATATCAATGTAAATTAACGTTAATATGCTAAAGATATGCTTGAAAAAGATGGGAGTAGCGTTACGGTTTTTGCGTGCAATGTTAGTTTCTTTACTGGTGTTAAAAATGTGAGAATTTGTTAATGTTAACGGTTTATTCAAGCGTGTAAGTTGTGTTAGGTTTTGCCGTTGACAATTATCTTTTCTTAGTTTGGATTTATGCTATGTTAGTCTATATTGAATGCTGAATACCTTTAATCCACGCTCGCGTATATTCGTTTGATCATTATGAATAATTTAACCCATTGTTATGATATCATTTTTTTTTGTTTATAATTATTCCATGTTTAAGTAATATTAACATTGGTTAGGTTTAGAGATAATGGCTTGCGAAAGATGTGAAAATGAGGTTACATTTTTGCATGTTATTGTTAAAGTTACGTTTACTGTTTGTTAACTGTGAAACTTGTAAAGTTACAGTTTATTCATTGTTTAAGTGTGTTAGGTTGTTGGTCGTAGAATATATTCTTAGTTAATGATGTCTATGTAAGTTTCAATTAATGGAAAACTTTGTAATGGTTAGTTTCCTAATATAGTCGTTGATCAGTAATGATAATTATACAAGGTTATTGATGTATTTTTTGTTATTTATTTACCATGTTAATCTGAAATTAGCATTGCTATGTTAGAGATATGCTTTGATCAAGTGTTATGCATAGGTATGTTTTTGTATGCCTTCTTAGTTACTTTTACTGTTGTTAAATGTTTGGGAACTTTGTTATGTTAACTAGTTTAAGGGGGGGTATGTTCAGTTTAAGCATATGTTTGGTAAAGAATTATATATCCTAAAGACATAGATGCTAATGTTTAGGTTTTTTATTTAAAGGGACAAGAACCTTTTGGTTATGGGTATCATAATATTCGTTGATCCAGTGTATAAAGAACTTGTTTTTGGTTATGTTTAATCCGAAATGAATACACCGAAGTGTGACTTGGGAAATCTAATAGATCGATTAGATCGGGGATGGGTAAGGAGACGATGAGGAGGGGTAGGGGGATGGGGTTGCAATTTTACCTGGGACTTTACTGCTTTGTGGGTATGTAAAACAATATTAGTTTACGTTTATAAAAATAAAAAGATAAAATTTTTAGTAAAAAGTATATTGAAAAAAAGAAATTAAAGAAATTAAAAGTTTTTTGTTATCAACAAAAAGTTTTAACGGAAATAAAGATTGGAATTAAAGTTTAAAAAAAAAAAAAACAAAAAAGGGTTTTAAAGAAATTAAAATTAAAAATAAATTTTTAGAGTTGTTATAAAACATAAAGACATTATCAAATAACATAAAATCGTTTTTATAAATTTGTTATATCGACACCTGTGACAAACAAGAATTCAAGATGTATAGCTTAATTTCGAAAACCCGAACCAACAACAAATCATGGGGATTGCGTAATGTTTAGAAAAGTGGGAGGAGTTTGAACAATTTCTCGACATGTATCTGTGAAAACTCTAGTGAAACAGGAACACATCAGCTTCGTACACTTCGTTCTGCATGCATTGTTTTAGTTACTTGTGTTGTTTATAGGGTGAGTGATTGGAACCTTTGTTATTGGGTTAGCCCATTCATCCGGATCAATAAGTATGTTTAGGGGGGTTTGTCATTGGGTGCGTTTATATCGTTTAGTTCAGGCGATATGATAATGTTCAGCTTTATTGGATGGAAAAACTTTGTTTACGTTAGCATATATTTGTTGACCAGTATGACAATTAGGATAAGTTATGGTAACTATTGTTAAATGTTAGTAAATGTTAATGATAAAATAAACAGTGATTGCTAAAAGATATGTTTGAAAAAAAGTGTGAATAGGATACGTTCTGTATGCAATGTTAGTCACTTTACTGGTGTTAAGTATAAACCTTTGGTTTAATGTTAACTGTTTATTTGTGTTTAGGATGAGTTAGGTTTGACTGGTGTACATTTATATTCTTAGTATCAGTTATATGTTAGCTTTATTGATATGAATACTTTGTTATGTTGGCTATTCGTTGGTCAGTATGATGATTAGGTTAGGTTATGATAATTTTTGTTAAAATGTTACAATGTTAAGTAAAATAACAGTGATATTTAGAGATATGTTGAAAAAACAAGTTTGGATAGGGTACGGTCTGTAAGCTGCGTCAGTTATTCTATTGGGGGTTAAGAGTGATGGTATTTTGGTTAATGGTGACTGTTTTATTCGTGTTAAGGGGTAATGTTTAGGTTTGATGTTATACCATTAGATTCTTACATCAGGTTAATGTTATGTTAGCCTTTTTGATGTGAAAACTTTGTTTATGTCAGCATTATTCAGGGTAGTTATAAAAAAAAAACCCCATACCTTTTTATGCTATGTTTATCCAAAATGTACTCGAATATGACTTGAGTAATAGATCAATAGTTCAATAGATCATACGCGGATGCAGGGTTGGGGGCTGCAGAGGGGGGGGAGGGAGGGGGGTGGTTGATTTACTGATTCACGTGATTCTACAGCTTTTAAGGTATGTAAAAATGTTAAATTTTTTTACGTTATAACATAAAAAAATAATAAATTTTTTAGTAAAAACAAAAAGTTTTTAAAGGAAATAAAATTAAAAAATAAAAGTTTTTTAAAAAACAAAAAGTTTTAAAGAAATAAAATTTAAAAATAAAATAAAAGTTTTTAAAAACCGAAAGTTTTAAAGAATGATAGATTAAAATAAAATAAAAGTCTTTTAAAACAAAAAGTTTTAAAGAAATGAATTGAAATAAATAAAAAATTTTAAAAACCCGAAAAGAGTAAAATAAATGGAAATTAAAAATAAATAAAATAAATAAATAAGATTAAAAAAAAGACATCGCTATACTGATTTGTTTAAGGAATATTTTACCTCCTCAGCTTTCGTCCTATTCGTATCTGTAATGCGGTTTTGTTACTTTAACTGCTTGTTAAGTATGGATTCTTTGTTATTGGATAACAGTTTATATGAACGTAAGGTATGCTTAGGTTCTTGGTTTGTCGTTGAGCATTATATTCATAGTTCAGGGTAATGCTATGTTTGCTTTAATTGGATGTGGAAACTTCTGTTACGTTAGCATTATTCTTGGATCAGTAATGACCAATTAGACAAGGTCATGATAAAATTTTTGTTAATATTACTATGTTAATGGGTAAAAATATCCATGATGATTGGGTAGAAAAGGTGAGTAGGGTTTACGTTCTGTACTGAATGTTAGTTACTTTACTGGGTAAGGGGGAGGGAGGGGTTGCCTTGAGTTTTGATTCACTGATTTGCCGTTTAGGGGTATGTAAAAACACAAATTTTTTCGTTATAGTAGGGCCAACATGAAAGAAGTGTAAAATTTTTAAGGTAAATAACAAAAAAAAGTTTTTAAGAAATAAAATTAAAAATTAAGTTTTTTAAAAAAACAAACAACAAAAAGTTTTAAAGAAATAAAATTGAAAATAACCAAAAGTTTTTAAAAACAAGTTTTAAAAGAATGAAATTAAAGAATAATAAAAAGTTTTTTGAAACAAAAAGTTTTTTAAAGAAAAAATTAAAAAATAAATAAAAACATTTAAAAAACGAAAAGTTTTAAAGAAAAAAATTAAAAATAAAATAAAGTTTTTTAAAACAAAAGTTTTAAGGAAATAAAATTTAAAATAATAAACAGTTTCTTAAAAAACAAAGGTTTTAAAGGAATGAACTAAAACTAAATAAACAAACACAACGCTAATACTGATTTGTTAATGAATATTTACTCAATCAGCTTCGTACCTGGTCATTCTGTATGAATGTTAGTTATTTACTGCTGTTAAGTATGAAACTTTGTTAATGTTAGCAGTTTATTCCCGTGCTTGAGCTGTGTTAGGTTTTGCGTTTATGTTATAAATGCTTGGTTCAGACTATGATATGTTAGGCTTGTTAAGGGCAAAAACTTTACGTTAGCATATCTATTCGTGTGATCAGTAAATGACTATTAGATAGGTGATGATAATATTACAGTTGTTAATGCGAAAAATAATAATGATTGTTAGAGATATGTTTGAAAAACGTATGAATAGGTTACGTTTTGTATGCACCCGTAGTATTACTTTACTGTTGGTTTAAGTAATAGAACTTTGGTTAATGTTAGCGATTTATTCAAATGCAAAAACCTTTGTTACGTTACGTTAGGCATATATCTCGTTGATCAGTATGATAATTAGATACGGTGATGATAAATATTAAAGTGTTAATACGAAAAATTAACATTAATATGTTAAGAGATATGTTTGAAAACGTAATGAATAGGTTACCGGTTTTTGGGTATGGGAGACAAGCGGTGAGTAGTAATTTACCTGTTGGTTTAAGTATGGAACTTGTTAATGTTTAGCGATTTATTCATGCATAAGGTTATGTTAGGTTTTGTCGTTGTATATTATATTCCTTGTTCAGGTTATGATATGTTAGTTTATTGATGTGAAAACTCTTTGTCGCATTAGCGTATTTTCATTGGTCAATATGATACTTAGGTATGGTGATGATGAATTTTTATTAAATGTTACTACTGTTAGGGCGGAAAAATAATAATGTATGTTAGAGATATGTTGAAAAAAGTGTGAATAATTACGTTTTGTATGCAAATGTTAGTTACTTTCAGTTGTTAAAGTATGGACTTTGTTAATGTTAGTTGTTTTATCTTGTTGTTGTTGTTGGTTTTTGTTGTTGTTGTTTTTAAATTCTTAGTTCAGGCTATGATATGTTAGCTTTATTGATGTGAGATCTTTGTTGTGGCGTTAGCGTATTTTCGTTGGTCAGTATGACAATTAGGTTGGTAAGGTTATGGTAATTTTTTTGTTAAATGTTACTTTGTTCGTGCAAAAATTATAGTGATATGTTGGAAAAAATTGTGGTAGGTTACGTTTCTGTATGCAACTGTTAGTTACTTCTGTTGTTAAGTATGGAATTTGCTAATGTTAGTAGTTTATTGGTGCATAAGGGTATGTGTAGGTCAGTCGTTGTACATTATATTCCGGGTTCAAACTATGATATGTTAGCTTTATTGATGTGAAAAACTTTGTTACGTTAGCAATATATTCATTGATGCATGTATTGGGAGAATGAAGTACCATCACAATTGTGCTAAATTTTTTTGTAAATGTTTAGCTACTAACTGTTAATGTAAAAATTCAGTAATATTGTTTTGAAAAAAAGTGGTAAGTAGTATTACGTCTGCGCTCGAATGTTAGTTACTTTACTGTTGTTAAGTATGGAACTTTGTTAATGTTAGCTTGTTTATTTCATGTTAAGATGTGTTAAGTTTGTGAGTGTACATTATATTTTCGTAGGTTCAGGGTGATGCATGTTTGCCTTTATTGATATGAAACCTGTTGTTACGTTAACATATATCATTGATCAGTATAATAATCAGACAAGGATATGATAAAATTTTGTTAAATATTATATCCTATGTTAATGTAAAAATATCCGGGATTGGGGTAGGCGAGGGGAGAGGGGTGGGATGTTTGATTTACCGATTTACAGGTTTATGGTATGTAAAAAATACAAATTTCTTAAGTTATAAAATAAAAAGACTAAAAATTTTAGTAAAAACAAACTGGTTTAAACAATAAAAAAAAAAAATGAAAGCTTTTGTGTTTATGTTATACAAAATATGACATGAATCAATAGATCATAGATGGGGAGGGTCCTGAGGCTGAGAAGGCTGGGGTGGCTCAGGAGGCTCTGGAGGGTGTTTGATTTATATAAAAAACGTAAATTTTTTTAAGTTATAAACTTAAAAGAATAAAAAAAATGTTTAATTTTTTTTTTTTTAAATTTTTTTTTTTTTTTTTTTTTTTAATTTTTAAAAAAAAATTAAAAAATTTTTTTTTTTTTTTTTAATTTTTATTTTTTTTAATTTTTTTTTCTTTTCTATCTCTGTCGAGACATCATAAGAAAGATGTATACCAAGTTTCGTCGTTCTATGTCAATATTTCAGGTTTGGGGGCTGGGGACCCCCCTTTTGGATGTGCAATTCTATTTAACCCATATATGAGTGAGTACATTATATGAAGGATATATACCGAGTTTCAGCTTTCTACGTCAAATTCAATGTTGAGGGGGCCAGCATCCCCCCATGGGTGGGGGGATGCAGGGTCATGTAACCTCGTTAACAATGAGGTTACGTCACCATCTAACCCTCCTCCAAATTTTAACCAGATACGATAACTCTAACCCATGTAGATGTATCGGATCCATAGGCTGAGCCGGAGCTGGAGCCGGAGCCTAAAAATTATTTCATAATAATATATAATAATATAAATAATAATAATAATAATAATAATAATAATAAAAATATAATATAGAATAAGAAAAAAACTTTAGAGGAGGATAAGGTATTCGCTCGCCTGAAGCGCATGGAGCAGAGTCGGAGGCGAGCTTGCATTCCGAGGGCGGAACAGGTCGGAGTGCGTAAAAAAAACGATTCCTTGCAGGAATCGTTTTTCGACTCAGATTCGATTCCCCTTATGGAATCGAATCTTCGTATCAAATTTCAGACTTCTATCGTTCAATTTAATTTTTAAGAGGGAGCGTCCCCCCTTACGGGGGGACGCAGGGGTAAGTAATCTCGTCGTAGACGAGATTGACAGACCTTCGGTCTGTCAGACAGGTGGTCGGTCGATCCGTAAGCCTAATCTTCGCTCGCTCAGAAGCCGCAACAAGGGCGTAAGCGCAAAATTCGCGTCGACCCTAGGGGGGAGCCACCCCCTATATAATCCTAGAGAACTTGATTTACCCTGTTTCGAGCTTAACCCATGCATAGATTATATTCCAAGTTTGAAAGCAATATCTCTATTCCTTCATATCGAAATCGACTGCAACGGTCAAATGGCCCTGATACGACTCTCAATAGGCACCCTATATCTCTTAAAAATCTCCATTCTTCAAAATGCTCTACAGATGGAAAAACTTAAAAATTTGGAATCTTTACATATAAAAACACTTAAACCTACACTTAACATCCATAAGACTTCTTTGGCACTCCTGATTACCTGAATTTCGTACAAAAACGAACACGATTTCTTACGAGGTTTACTTTTGTTTTGCAGATAATTGGAATCACATGTTGTGATGGAGCCCGTCGATATCAGATAAACAGAAATAAAAAAAAATAACAAATGGTTTATATTACAAAAAAATTATAAATTATTGTGATTGAGTTTATCGATTTGAAAGAAATTAGATTTAAAGCAGATTTTATTTAATGAAATATTCATCAATTCAAACGCGCCTACTACGCTGTCATTTTTTTTGTTTACACCTTTTTGTAAGAACATGCTAAATTCAGCAATCACGGAAACAGCAGCCTTATAGAATTAACGAAATTCCTTACGTTTGGTAAGCATTTCTTACCATTTTGCGCTAAGTTTAACAAAAACGAACGCAAACTCGAGCATTTCTTACGTTTCGTAAGCACAAATGCAAAAAACGAAAACCCCTATATTAACATACAGTAGGTCAGGTAGATAGGGAAATTATCGACAAATTGCGGTATATACTATATTATATAATATATTATATATATTATATATATATATATATATATATATTAATTATATATATATATATAATATATAGTATATTATATTATAATTATATATATATACACTACTCTCGTCCAAAAATACGCACCACTTAGGGTAATAGGTCACTGCGCAGGAACGGGAGGCCCTTAACCCCAATTGAAACGCCATACCGACACAGACGACAGCATCAGTGTAAATATGTAACCACCCCGGCCGAGAATCGCTGCAAGTATTGGGGCCGTCATCGCGATAAATTTAGGAAAAATAAACATGTAACTAGACCGGGGAGAGGTGGGGGTAGGTTATGGCGGGGGTATAAATGGAGCGAGGGATCATTCACGTACAAGCGACTCGATAACCATGGGAAGAGGATAGTGCTTCAACTGTCAAGAGATTAGTGCGTGCAGATAACAGGCAACTCCACACCGGGAAGGAACACTGGGCGGCCGGGGCACTTGGTCGATCGGTTCGGTGTAGCGCAACACAACGAATTGCATGGGTGTCGCAACCGGTACAGGAAACCCTGACACGTGATCGCCGGCGAGGACAAGTGGGGCCCATGCGCAGACACACCCGTGGAATGAACAATTTATACGTCTGCGGTGCATTACGAAGCGACCCCACACATTGGTAGACATCTGCCAGATACAGCTTGGCGAAGGTACACTGCAACCAGATGCCTGATATAGGTCCACCGCACACCACGACACATCGAATGCGCGACTGGCATTTATTTGCCCGCAGACACCATCCAGTGGACGGTCGACGATTGGGCAAAGGTGATCTTTACGGGACGAGTCGAGAGTGTCTCTGTAACGGGCCTCTGACAGGCAATGCTAGATTATACCGACACCGGACGGAGAGTTCGCGCAATGCAATGTATGCAGGTGTCCGCCGTTGAAGTGGGTCGGTTAATGGTCTGGGGAGACATCTTTTTATCGGGGCCTACGGAGTTGCACATCTTCGATGGAGGCACTCTTACGGCCGTAAGGTATATCACAGACACCCTCAAACCATATGTCGTGCCATATCCCCCTACATCCTAATGCATGCCAATGCAAGACCACACAGGCCCAATGTGTGAACCGACTACCTTAGGACGGTTGAAATTACGGCGTTGGAATGGGTCAGCATATAGTTCGGATCTCAACCCAATCGAACTTTGGTGGGATATCCTAAACGTCGGATCCGACAGGCTGCACAACTTATGGATCACATCACTGTCGCAGGGAGCATTTCCGCTCAACATCATCAAAGACATTTTCCAGACGGTGTCAAGACAGTCATCGTCGTTGGCAGAGGGGGTCATACACGGGTATTGGGAGCAGTCCCGACACCCACCTACGGGCCCTCCGCCCGTACGTACCAATGTATTGTCGGGTGTTTGCAGCGCCGGGAACCCTCACTGCGATACCCGTTTGCTGCACCTTGGCGTCACACTCTACTCAACCTAACGTTATGGGGAGGAATCCACGCATGTTATTGTCATTGCCAATAAAGTACCTTCGCGTTCTTTAACCTTTTCTACCCTTCCTTTGCTACGTACCCTTGTGGTGGCGTTAATTTTGACGGTTAATATATATATAATATATATATTATATATATATTATATATAATATATAATATATATATATATATATATTATAATATATATAATATATATATATATATATATATTAAATTCTATATAAAAAAAAAAAGATATTATATATTTTTTTTCCTATAGAGGGTGGAGTTGCGTTTCTCGAAGTCGTCGAGTTATTGAAGTAAAATTTTTAAATTTTCTTCGCTGATAGCAATGGGCTGAAAAACCCCCTTCTATCATAATCTTGTTTTTCGTGAATGGTGTTGATATATATGCTCAAAACCTTTACAATTACCAACACACCCCGCAGCAATGCAGGACACGGTACGTGATATATATATATATATATATATATTATATATATATATATAAAAATAAATATAATAGACATAAATATATATATATATATATATATATATATATATATATAATATATATATATATAATATATATATATATATATATATATATATATTATAATATATATATTATATATTATATATATATTATTATATATATATATATAATATATATATATATATATATATATATATATATATATATATTATTATATATACTATATATATTCGGAAATCAATTTAAAGACGGCAAAAAATGTGTGGTAATCAATTTTACCGATACCGATATTACTCTCCAAATTCCTGATACCGGATACTCAAAAAATCGACCGAATACATGTATGCGGTGCACAGCCACTAATATATATATATATATTATATATATATATATATATATATATAGTATATATAATATATATATATATATATATATATATATATATAATATATATATATATATATATATTTCAGTTTGACGACGTAAAACAATGTGCAGATTACGAGAACTTCTACACTTTCATTGAGATTTGTAACAAGAAGATAGTAACTCGCGTCTTCATTATTAAAATGTTTGATAGACACAGTCTCATCATTTCATTAGTTCTGCACCGGTGAGTATGGAACTCCTACAAAGGATTCCTTACTGGAAACCCCGATTGCGAAACGTTACTACCGAAAACATTTTTTCAGTTGCATGATTTCATCGAAAATGGCCGAGAAACTAACAGGGTGACAGATTTCAATTTCTGTAATGAAAATAAGTATTTATAGTTTTCAAGCTGGTGAAAGTTTCCTTTATTTTCTGACGTAAGAGGAAACTTTGGGTTTTATATCGTGCACTGTAAAAGTTACAAAGGAAAGGTATCGTGGAAAGGGTAATTTCCCCAACGATTTTTTGATGAAATTGCTTAAATTATGACGATACAATTCATTTCTAAAAAATTCGAAGATTCTGGGTATTATTCTACAGGTTTAATATATATATATATATAATATTATATATAATATATATATATATATATATATATATATATATATATATATATCTATATATATATATATATATATATTATTTTATATATATTATATATATATATATACCTTTATACTATGCAATAATTTTTTTATAAGGAAAAAGGCTAAAAAGATGTAACAAACTTTAAATAAATAATTTTGATCACTCTCTTTCTACTTTACCAAAATAGTAATTACGCTACACCCTTATATTAATTCATTAAATAATTAAAAGTCTTCTAAACGTTTCTTTTTAAATTACTTTAAAAACGAAATTATTTTTAAAAATAAGAAAAATATATTCTATTTTTTTTTATTTTTCTACTTATTTCACACAAATCAATTTTTGTAGGCAACTATATATATATATATATATATATAATAATATAATATATATATATATATATATATATATATATATATATATAATACAATATATATATTGTATATATATATTATATATATATAATATATATTATATATATATATATATATATATATATATATATATTGCAGTTTTCACCACCGCTCACGGCAGAGCATGTTCAAGGAGGGGGTGTTAAAGCATTGAAAATGTCGTCATCTAACGCAGATGAGCACAGATGCAGCTTTAAAGTGAGGGAGATTAAATTCAGCAGGAAACAATAGATGGAAGAGAATTCCACAGAACAGAAGTGGCTGGAAAGAAGGAAGCACCACAGCTGACAAGCCTGGATTTGCTGTCTACACAAAACTCGTTTGCAGTCATGCTCCTCTTGGAATACGTGGGCGTCGTAAAGGTGGTGGTACGCGAGTTGTCAGCTCCATCGAGCACTTGCCGCCGTGGTACCTATAGAAAACGGAAGAAGCTCCAACATAGCGTGAAAGATAGAGGTTCAAGTGAATTGGAAAGTACAGGAGAGTTTATAACCTCTTTGACTCGACCCTGTCCAAAAGCCGGATGAAGCCAGAGCCCTCCCAGATATGAGAGCAGTACTCCATACACGGACGGATGTGTGTATAGTTAGAGTAACTGAGAAGAGAAAAAAAGTCACGCACTCTATAGCAGAACTACCAGTTCTTGAGACGCGCCGCTAGCAACATTATGAGTTTCTAAGAACTCCTTTTTTTATGTTAAGGCAAAGAAGTGTTTATATTATCAAAGGAGAGACGAGAGAACTATCGATAGAGATGGTGTGTTTAGAGTGGTAGATTTGAATAAGTTTGGTTTTTGAATTGAATTTCAAAAAGTTCGAGACTGCCCCATCGGGAAATTCTATCCAGAATCAGCGGAGAGAATAGAATTGGAAAGATTTAGACGAGAAGCAATTCTAGTAAGCAAAGATGAGCAGATTTTGAATGAGTTTAAAGATGGAGGGGCTAGTATGGCGGCATATGAGTGTATAGTTGGATGAGCAGCCGAGAATCTTAACGAAAGCAGGAATAGAGTAGGACATAGACAAAACCCAGAGGAACACCAACTATTGACATAGAAGAAGGAAGAAGTCGCTCAACAACAGCCAATATTGAACGATTTGAAAGAAACTCGACATAAGCAAGCAAAGAGAAGGAGAAAACAAAAAGTAGGGAGTTTGGAATTAGTAGTGACGTGTTGTAGTACAATACCCTTTCAAATGCCTTAAATATGTCAAGCGTCACCAAATATGTCCCCATAGTCCATAAGGGCGAAAACTATAAATCGATTAGCATTTAAAGTATATCACCAGTAGACCTCGAGCGCCGAAAGCCTTTCTGGTGATTGAAAAGAAGAGAATGAGATTACAGATGATCTGAGAAATGAGAGTTGAGAAGAGTTTCAAAGATCTTAGATAGGATACAAGTGAAAGTTAGAAGGATCAGAGCGGCTACCTTTTTTCGGAATGGGTTGGGCATATGCGCACATCCAACCCTGAGGGAAAGTGCTAGATACACACACACACATATATATATATATTAATATATATATATATATTATATATATTATATATATATATATATAATATATATATATATATATATTATATATTATATATTTATATAATATATATATATATATATATATATATATATATATAATATATATTTAGAGAGAGGATATAGTTTTGACTAAGAGCGTGGCGCCAGCCTCGGAAGCAAACTCCCTCAAACAATATCAAGAATACCATGCCGGGCCGCTCGGTTTCCTAAACGTCATAGTTTCAGGAGCCGCATGCAGGCATGCACGCCGAATCAAATGTAATCACATGTAGTGACATGGAACACCTGAGATGAGGAATAGGATTGCCAGAGTTGTTCAGGGTTGAATAGAGGAAAACAGGAATGCTGAAGAATTGGCCTTTCAGTTGGAGTATTAGCAACAGTAAGCAGAATGCATCAAATAAATATTATATATATATATATCTATATCTATATATATATATATATATATATATATATATATATAGTATATATATATATATATATATATATATTATATACAAGAGTATGGAACAGTTTTGAGCGGGGGCGGCGATTTTCTCAAAAACTATAAGAGGTATAGCTCTGAAACTTGGTATATGTTCTATGTATGTGTTAAGCTCGATACCGACGAGTTTTCAAGTCGCTAGGATGTATATAGGGGGTACCTCCACCGAGAGCGAACGCAAAATATTCCGCTTACGCCGGCTTGTTTGCTGCTTCCGAGCAGGCGAAGATTAGGCCTAATGGTTCCCATTCGAGCGTAATGACGTGAATCTCGTCGTAGACGAGATTACGTAGCCCTGCGTCCCCCCCCGGGGGTTAAGGGGACGCTGCCCCTAAAAATTAAATTAATCGTAGAAAGGCTGAAATTTGGATCAGCGTTATCAAAAGAAGGCTTAGATGGTGACGTAACCCCGTCGTAGACGAGATTACGTACCCCTGCGTCCCCTCGTAAGGGGGACGCTGCCCCCCCAAAAAATTAAATTGATCGTAGAAGGCTAAAATTTGGATAGTGTATAGAAGAAGGAGAAAGGAGTCTGAATCTATAGAGTTTCAATTGACAACAGAACCGGTGATGGCTCCGGTGCGGTGCTTGGTTAGTAAATATTGACATAATACAATATTGGTGTTAAAATATAGGTTTATAAGTATGTAGAGTTCGACTAAGGGTGTGTTTGAGGCTCCCTCATGACAATGCGGGTTGTGTCAGCAGGTCCCAGGCCGACGCGTGTGCGCGCCCGCCGGAGCGATCCGACGCGAAACGGGTGCGTGTGCGCGCCCGCCGGAGCGATCCGCCGCGAAATGGGCGCGTGCGCACGCCCGCATGTGCAATCCGGCGCGAGAACGCAAGCGTGCTCTGTTTTCTTTTAATAAAATTTTTAGTTTTTACGAGTGAGCTTTTGTTTTCAACTTAATTTTTTTCAAAAATTTATTATTTTTTATTTATTTTTTTAATTTATTTTTGTTACTAAAAATTTTTATGCTTTTCATGTTTATAACGTAAAAATTTATGTTTTTACATACCCTAAATCAGTAAATCAAACAACCCTCGCGCACCCCTCTCCTACCATCTAATTGATCTAATTGATTCAAGTCAATTTTTGCATTAAAATTGTTATGTTTTAACATACCCTAAATCAGTAAATAAGTAACTCCTCCCCACCCCCCTCCTACCCATCTATTGATTCAAGTCATATTTTTCTTTAGTATAAAAGCGGGGAAAAAAGCGGGAAAAGAAAAACAAGTTTTTTATTTTTAAAGCCTTATACATAAGTGCAAACTACATATTCGTTAACATATAAAACATATATATTTTTAGCATCAAATATATTTGCAATTTATTAAAAGAAAAATTATTTAAAAAAGCATATAATGAAATAAATACAGTATACACCACTTAAATTAAAACTGATAGGTTGTACAGAAAAACATAAGGTCTTAACATATTGAACATTATTATATTTTAAAAAGATGTTACTAATGATTACTAACATAAAATCTAAATGCGGAAGTCAAGGAAAAGAAACAACATTATTTTTATTCCTTATACACGGTTATCCAATGTCCATTGCTCGAAACATCCCTAGGGGAAGTGTTGAGATAAGAATCAGAGTCTGTATCCAGATTTCACAGAATCAAGTTCATCACAGGCGAATACACCTAAAAATCTTCTTTCGTTTCCGAAGGGTTTAATATTTCTTTTTCATTCATCATTAATAATTCAAGATTATATGTCGTATTCTGTCAATCTCGATGATTTGAGAATGTTCCAGATACACCAGAACTGAGATTGAGGACGTCAAACTTTGTCCAAATTTGAGACTCAATTCTAATGTTCCTTTTCTTAGGATATTGAGATGATAAGCATTACAAGCAGAAAGATCAGCAGTGAGATCGTATGCATATAAATTACTGTTTTCAGCATAAGTCTTGAGATCAACACCTGTACCGTTATCGCTGCAAGATACAGTATTGGCAAATAAATCGTAAAAAGGACGCGAACATTGAGAATGTGTGCCTTCCTATATCATCTCATAATCACGACCGTATAGCTGACCATTCACATGCATAAACTGATACCTGTAAGTCCGAAATGGGTAAATTTAAAGGCAGACTTTCCGTAGTTTCCAGAATAAGCATCGTGTTCTACAATTCCTATTATTACCTTCTGAGGTAAGCTACCATTGACGATGTTAGGTATATTAATACTCGATAATCTTGGGTAAAGTTAAAATTTTAGTCTAAATTCTCTTGATTGGATATTTTGCTGTATCGGTCAAAAAAGATTTTTCTATTTCCATATGTTTAATGGGGATAATTTCACTTTACGTATATAAAGATAAGCATCCAGTAATTTAAAGATAGGCTTTGGAGCCGTAGTTGTGGCTAAAAGTGCACTTTTAACATAAATAGCAAATTCAGGTGTAGATCTAGTTAACCTGATGCGGGTGTCCACTGATGGTAGAATAAGTCTTTCTTTGAGAGAATATATCACCGTTACACGTCCTTAATATTCATACGTGTTATTTTTAGATTTAACGGCCAGCGTTGGTTCTATGTTTCTCTACATCTTTTAAATTGTAATTTCCAAATGATTGCAGATGAGACTCCTTCGCATCTTGAGAATATTTTAGTAAAAATTTTCAATATAACTTCGATAAGGGTAACTTGGAGCTGATGCTCCTAGAGATGTTTCATTTAAAAATACCTCAAGTTGATTAAAACACGTATACAGGAAATTTGTTTCGGTGGATACTATGTGATCGGTTCCTGCGAGATCTGAACCATCTTCGTTTACTAACTTAGTCTTCAGATATAAAAACACATTCGAAGGGTCAAGATATTGGTCAGAAGTGCCAGGGATATTGAATTCGAGAGGTACATCTGTATTTGTGATTGCGTGAACGGGATTAATACTAATAAAGTTGGATTCACTCACAATGATCTGTGTAGGGTTCACTGAGAAGAAATCCAATTCACTCTTACAACAGTCTGGGCTGGAGGAATGAAGGAAATGCATCTTGCTGGTACAATCGCCGGACGTTAGATAATGAAGGAGAGATTTGTTTAAATATTCCTTATTATACGAAATAGTTACAGGTTGTCACTGTTTATATAAAAAAAAAAATTCCACTTAGCATCGTTATTAAAGGGCAAACACATCAATACACTTTTTCTTTAGTGGTCCTTTCCTATTCCTCTTTATAGGTTTTTTACGATGACCTACACCTTGACCAGTCATCTTACGTCGTATTTTTCGTTTAACATCATCTAACATTTCATCGAGCATCGGCTAGTCGAGACTTTTACAGTGTTCGCGGTCGATACCTTCCCATAATATCCTGGAAAGTATTCTATACCTGTCCTAGCTGCTTTTTTAGCGAGGTTTTACCTCCTTGATTTAAAAACCAAAAGGGATAGCACGCGTCTGAACAACGAACAAAATCCACCTAAACCATATCCCCTCTGCATTCTTGAACCCCTGAGAGACTCGTTTCTCTTTCCATTATTATTATTTTAACGGAGCTTCCTTCTAATGTGTGAACTTTACACACTGCTGTCCCAGTCCGTGAATGGGTTATGGATTACCTTTCCACTGTAATCTTATATAAATAAAACGAATCGAACTCCAGGTGGGTCTTACTAAACGGTAAGTAGTGAATATTAGGAAAGCTTATAACTATTACCTTTAGGAAAATGAGCTACTCTTAACAAAGAGGCTTTAGTATTCCCTGCATACTGATGGTCTATAATATATGTATAAACATAGGCCATACCAGGATCTTGAAACATCTTAGAAGGCATGCATACAAAATGTAAAGAATCTCGGTGTCATTTTTTTGAGACATAGCTCTTCCATCGTTGGTATATACCGTATTAGATCCTTTAGAGATGGTTTGATATCGTTATTTCTCAATATTGAGTCTGCATGGGAGTAATTACATTTACGAAACCAGGCTGAAGAATGGAAAATAAATAAACTTCTATCTTTCAGGTTCACATGAGTTTGAGATTTTAATGTGATTAGCACATTATCTTCGTTAACGGTTTTATTTACAAGAAACACTAAATCTTTACATAGCAGACTTGTTTAAAATTTTTTGTTTAAGGCCATGAACACATCAGTAACCGATTTGTAAAGACCCCGACTTAAGAAATATTTTTCATAGAAATATTCTTTTTGTCATCAATGTTCGATAATGTCTGGTATTAGCTTTTAAATTTTTAATAGCATTTTTTTAACATATTCAATCGCTTCTAATATTAATAAATGCAAGGGGGACTCTAATATTATTCTCAAGCAGATGCGTCAGAATTTTTCACTTAATCCCGCTTCATACATTTCTCGATCAAAAGTTTATAGGGTTCAATATTTGGGTTGTATAGTCTGATATTTTATTAGCAGGATGGTAGATCCATAGAGGCCGATGAGAGGCAGCGTTAAATAGAAATGATCGTCGGTAGACATGCTTGATTGTTTCACCAGATAGCTTATTTACGAGTTAGACTCGTTTACAACTATCGGAGCTTCTTTCCGTATATGCACTTTTAACCACACAGCCGTACCATGTGGTGAATGGGGTAAGGGTTTCCTTCGACATCTCTTATATACACTCTTACGGTTCTAAATTGAGCATTATTCAAAGGTATATAGTGTACACTAGGAAAACTTATAACTCTGCCATCTTTAGGAAAATGTATCACTCTTAGTAACTGTGCCTTAGTGTTTCCAACATACTGGAGTTCTACAATGTCGCTGTAAACATACGCTACACCAGGATCGTGTAACATCTTTGAGGGGTCGTATACAAAATGTAATGAATCATAGGTGTTGCTTTTTGCTACAAGCTTATCTAAATACTCTTCCATCGTGGGGATATAATGTATTAATTCATTTAGAGGCGCTTTGATATCGTTAATTCTCAATATTGTATCATCACGTAAGTAACTACATTTACGAAACCAGTATGAAGTGTAGAAAATAAATAAACTTCTATCTTTCAGGTTTACTAGAGCTTGAGACTTTAAGGTGATTAACACGTTGTCCTCGTTGAATGTCCTATTAACTAGAAATACTAAATCTTTACATATACGACTTGATTTAAATTGCTTGTTCAAATCTACGAACACATCAATAGAAGATTTATAGAGACCTCTGTTTATTAAATATCTTTCGAAGAAATATTCTCTATCGGCTCTCTCGATAACACACATGTGTTAAGATTTTTAATAAGTTTTAACATTTCTCACACTTCTAAATATTACAAATGCCGTAATGTGAATTCAGGCATGAATTCTCTATGCATACGCGCATCCAGTATGCATTTGCATAACCAACTTTCGGGTACTATTTCTTGTTCGAGTTTTAATGGGACTTCAATAACTCTAGTAAAGTCTGATATTTTATTTTCCGGATATAAGTCCCATAGAAGACGTTGATGGCAACGTTAAATAGAATGATCTTCACTCTCCATGTTCACAAAGTAAACTGATCAATGTTTCTTAATTTCGCTAGCATTTATATAACTGTTTAAACTTCACTGGAAACGATCCATTTGATAAGATACTGTTTATTTTTACTTTTCTTCCTTTTAGATCCTAATATTTTTTCTATTTTATACTCGTGACTCTTAGGGTCAAATCGGTATTTTCTGTATTTCTTGTTTTATAGAATCCTCCTTTTAATTTTTTCACCATCTAAATCCTCACGATAGTATAATTTTCACGCTGTCTCTAGGGAATTCTCTGAATGGTATCTACTTTAAAAACTTCTCTCGACCATCCAGCTTCATACCTTTTCTGAAATTTCACGCAGTCCTGGATACTCTCAGCATAATCTCTACTTTAACAACCGTGTTTATCTTTTATTTTTTCCCATTGGTTTGATAGGTACATGCTGGTTTTGTCTCACCAATCTCTATAGGTGTAGTTCTTAAGTGGTTCTATGATAAGACCGGATTATAGGAGTAAGCCAGGTCTTGTAATATATCGAAATATTTAAAATGTATTCATGGCTTCGTGAAATACTATGCATTCTTTCTTTTATAGTTCTTTGTATTCTTTCAACTATTGCGGCTTTATTACTGCAAATGTGTTGTATAACCTATTCATACTTGGTAAACTAATTTCTTGAAACTCTTTGGCTAAAATTCTGTACCTTTACTGTCCATATCATTTGAGAATATCTGCCACATCTTCATTTATAATTTCTTTGACTGCTGTAGCACAGTCTTCTGATATTTTTATCTTTAAACACTTAACCATAAGTATCTGGAATAAACATCTATCACAAAAAGAATATATTGATCCCATCATTGTAAGATTTATATTTTATCATATCTGTCAAATCTAGTTGCCATACGTTATCTAAATGCGGGGCTATAGTTTTCCGTGTCGGAAATTTTTTTCGTATAGGTTTAGTAGGGTAAAAGCATCCTCACCTTCTAAATATTTTTTCAGTTCTTTTTTTATTAAATTTGGAGGGGAAACTTTGATGCAACGCCTTGAAAAACCACCGCTGTATGGCTTGTTTCAACATCAAGTAATATTTATCGACCTCTTCCTTAGCCTCCATGATTCACAATGACATTAACAATAAAAATTATATTCATTTATACTGAAAGGTGATATAAAAACCAAATGTATATATGAAATATTTTATTTTTAATTACAAAATAATATTAATTTTTAAATTACAAATCTAAAAACATAGCAGATGTATACAGAAAGATAACATAGGTTATATACATTATTTTAAATTACCAGCAATACAATCATATAAAAAAGCACAATAAATAATTAGGAACTAATCCATTTCGAAGCGATGTATGGTTTTTTTCTTATTCTTCCTACACTTGAACGTAATTTGTTTCTACTTAGCTTTAATCTATCCGATGCATAAGAAGTACCAGAGGAACTTGCGTCAGGTCTAGGAGACATTGGAATATTATCCAGATCCGCTAATCTTTGTTTATTCTGGATTAAAGTTCTCGGAAAATTAACAGTCTGAAGTTCTTGTTTGATCCTGTTTCATCCTGCTACGGAAGCCTTCTTCCAATCACCCGAGAGATCGGCTATCAAGTCAACAATATTCGATCCGGCTATTGTTTCTCCATCAATAATGATTTGACCGAGTTCATTCCATGTAATCTGATCTTTTAAAATATTATATAGAGCTAACCCGTTTTCTTACTTCCTCATTGGGATAAGCTTTCCTCCGAGTACATGTTTTAAAATTATCTTCTCTTTCACCATCAATCTTAGTATCTGTTGCTAGAGCTGAATCTTCCTTAGGTGAATTTAATAAAACTTTTAGATCTACTAATTTTTGTATAGCATTTTGATATAGGATTCTTTTTTCATGAATGTTAACATCAGAGTTTAATATTTGATGCAGTTCCTTCTCGTAATTATTTATCTGTTCAACTTGCGGATCATATAAACTCAAAGGCTGCTGTTGAAGCAACGGTTGATAAGGGTTATACCCGATCTGTTGCAGTTGAGGGTTTGATCGAGGTTGTTCGAACTGTTGTTGTTGGTGTTGTTGTTGTTGTAGAGGTAGGGTTCCTGTATTATATTTCATCTTCTCATAATCGTTGTAGAGTAAAACCACTACCTTCTTCATCATTGAGCAAGCCACTTGGTTATCAAAGGGGCAATGACTGAGAAGAGTAAAGTAGGAACACACCTCCACCTTTCTGTAATAGCTTCCTTTTTATTTTTAAGTTTTCCTGGGATGATCCAATTTTTTAATGATTTTTCTATGACGACGCAGCTTTACTTTCTGAGGTCTGTTTAAGGAACATTTCCTTTATAAGATTTAAACAGACTTATGCTATACATGGTATAAATTTTTCATCTTCACAGATCAGTTTAACGTTTTTCAAAAGGTTTCAGGTTTTTAAATTTCTCATAAGAGATAAATAATCTGCTACTAAGAGTACTCATTATCAGGTATGTATACTTGTCTCAAATCTCATTAGTAAGATATTGTAACGCAGTAAACACTATGCGTGTTCTTAGGATGAAGCTCACAGAGTAATAACCGTGAGGTATAGGATGTAAATTTGCTTTATATACTTTTTAGGAATCTTTACGTTGATAGGGAACAGTTTGGTAGCCAACACATTTGACACTGACCTCATATCCCTTCTTTGTCCGAACAAGATTAAATATTGTGTGTTTAAAGACACATTCCTCATATACTTATTCTGATGAAAGATATTCTGCGTAATTAAAAATACTGTGATGTTTAAATGATGTGAGTAAACTGTGAAAGTTTCTGCTATATCCTCATTCAATTTATGTATCAAATCATCAAGAATTATAATTTTATGCCCTGGTAAACATTGAAGAGCCTTTTAATGTCATAATAACCTTCATGAATTGGATTAAATCTTTGTAATCTTTAAACTTTTCTTGGTAAACACTGTAACACCATATGATTTTAACAGGTTGCTGTCCGAAAACCTCGACTTCTTAAAATGTTTAATAACAGAAAGGTTTACCCGCATCCTGTAGGACCTGACACAAGACATGTAGCAGGAGCGGGGAACATAAATTTACTAACGTCCATTCTAGATTGACAGCTGAACACTAATGAATAAGAAAAGGTTTGCATTTATGTTATAAACGGTTCACTAGCTCAATAGAACAATAGATCATAGATGGGATGGAGAGAGGAGGGGAGGATACCTTGAATCACTGATTTACTGTTTTAGGGTCTGTAAAACATAACAATTTTACTAAAAAATATGACGAATCAATAGATCATAACAGGGTAGTGGGGAGGACAGTTTGATTTTGATTTAGGGTATGTAAAACAACAATTTTAATAAAAAATATGACTTGAATCTATAGATCAATAGATGGGTAGGATGGGGGTGGGGAGGGCAGTTTGATTTACTGATTTAGGGTATGTAAAACAACAATTTTAATAAAAAATATGACTTGAATCAATAGATCAATAGATGGGTAGGAGAGGGTTGGGGAGGGTTGTTTGATTTACTGATTTACTGATTTAGGGTATGTAAAAACTTAAATTTTTACGTTATAAAAATGAAAAGCATAAAAAAATTTAGTAAAAACAAAAATAAATTAAAAAAATAAATAAAAAATAGTAAATTTAAAAAAAAAATTAAGTTGAAAACAAAGGCTCACTCGTAAAAACTAAAAATAAATAAAAATTTTATTAAAAGAAAACAGAGCACGTTTGCGTTCTCGCACCGGATTGCACCTGCGGGCGCGCACGCGCCCATTTCACGGCGGATCGCGCCGGCGGGCGCGCACACGCGTCGGCCCGAGGCCTGCTGACGCAACCCGCATCGTCGTGAGGGAGCCTCAAACACCCATATTCGAACTCTATGATCTTATAAACCTATATTTTAACACCAATATTGTATTACTATGTCAATATTTACTAACCAAGCACCGCACCGCACCGCACCGGATCCATCACCGGTGCTGTTGTCAATTGAAACTCTATAGATTCAGACTCCTTTCTCCTTTCTTCTATCACACTATCCAAATTTCAGCCCTCTACGATCAATTTAATTTTTAGGGGGGGCAGCGTCCCCCTTACGAGGGGACGCAGGGGTACGTAATCTCGTCTACGACGAGATTACGTCAGACTCCTTTCCCCTTCTTCTATACACTATCCAAATTTCAGCCTTCTACGATTAATTTAATTTTTTAGGGGGCAGCGTCCCCCCTTACGGGGGGACGCAGGGGTACGTAATCTCGTCGTCATCACACTCGAATGGGAACCATTAGGCCTAATCTTCGCTCGCTCGGAAGCAGCAAAGGGCGTAAGAGCCAATATTTTGCGTTTCACGGCCTCGGGGGGAGATACCCCTATATAACATGCCTAGCGACTTGAAAATCGTCCGGTAATCGAGCTTAACACATACCTAGAGCATATACTAAGTTTCAGACCTATACCTTTTATAGTTTTTGAGAAATCGCTGCCCCCGCTCAAACTGTTCCATTACTACTAATATATATATATATATATATATATATATATATATATATATAGTATATATATTATAGATGTGGTATATATATATATATAATATATTTATATATATATATATATATACAGGTTGGGATCTTTTACTCAAAAAGTAGTTTCGTTATTCGTTACCGCCGGCCCGCCCGTTACTCGGAAAGGTAGTTTTCGTTATCGTTATTTCGTTTCTTTGACGAAAGTAAGCGAAGCGCGTTACTGCCGTAACTTTTAGCTTTTTCACTATGAACATTAATTACGGTAATCTTAGGTTAAATTTATTGGTATTGTTTTAAATAATTTTCATTTATCATTACTATATTAAAAAAACATACCTTCATGTAAGATCCTAGCGCACTCAAGACATCCACCAACGATTTAATTGTACCAGCCACCTTATTGCAATCACAAATTTCCTACTACACTGCATCATCCGTTTCCCTTTTCATCCAACATATATACTAATATTTAAACTCAGACACTTGTTCCTAGCTTGATCACCATCTTAACATAACTTCACACGAGGCACTATCCTCCACTCACACGCATAACCTTACTCTTAATCTAAGTTTACTTTCAAACATCTATTTTTACACACCCTGAAAAATCTCTCTACCAATCCTCTCAAACTCTCTCAGATTCGCCACACAAAACCAAATCATTCGTATATAATAGGTAGGGCAGCTCTCTTACTCTCTTTCCTTTTCCATCATTCTAACACAGTCCCTTGCAATCCCAACATCTACTTCTTTCAATAACCCCATCCATTACCTAATTGAATAACCAGAAGACATAGCACATTCCCTGTCTCAACTCCGACTATTAATATTAAACCCAATCACTTTGAACTCCATTTATTCTTACACACGTCTTCACTATCGTCATACATACTTTTGATTTTATT
>JABUQX010135328.1:0-31637 GCA_015478945.1 Trachelipus rathkii
CTAGTACTTCGTTTATCAAATGCGTACTTCGTTCTGATCAGGTACGTTTTTAACCGTTTTCGCATTTATCGTAAAGAGAACGCTTTCTTGTTTTCGTGCGCCGCTTCATATATATATATATATATATATATATATATATATATATATATATATATATATATATATATATATATATATCGAAGCACTGGTTAATGAAACCATACTATTCTCTACACTGCAGTGACTGTTGTATTATGGATTCTGACTGTTTTAAAGAAACCTATTTTGATTATATGCGTTATGTCTAGAAATTTATTTATTTGCAAAGTAAACTTTAGTGTGATAATAAAACCATTCTTTATAAGGAAGAAAACACATTTATTAATTTTTGTAATTAAAACACCGTAAGCTAATATCTACACGTCCTCTTCCTCCTCCATGTCCTTGTGGTCCATGTTTTCCCCCCAGAAGTTCAGCACGAGCGCTGAAGAAGTTGAAAATTTTCAGAGCCATAGCTGCCAATTTATTTGTAGTTAAGAACTACTGAACTAGTTATATATATATATATATATATATATATATATATATATATATATATATATATATATATATATATATATATATATATATATATATATAATATATTTTTATAACTATAATATATATATATATATATATATAATATATATATATATATATATATATATATATATATATATATATATATAAGTTTTACACTAGTTTTTAGAATGATACAGAAGTTGCCACGCTTCTAAAGTTCTAACTTTTAAGGGTAAAAAAAATGCTTTGTTCCTGTTCATAGGCGCGGCTATAGGCGCAGAGAATTGGCTGTGCGCCTTTGCTTAGTCCGCCTTTTTAAAAATTGTTGCGCCTATGCGCCTTTGCGGCTGCCTACAAATTGATAGTGCGCCATAGGCGCATAGGCGCAATTATAGGCACGCCCAGCTCTGATATATATATATATATATATATATATATACGTCAGAGTGTATATAGAAATATATATATCTTTATATATATATATATATATATATATATATATATATATATATATATATATATATATATATATATATATATATATATATATATATATTGTGGCGTCTGGGGCAGGAGGCTGCTAGCCCCACTGATGACTCCTAAGCAGCCTCCGGGAAGAAACGCCACTTTATCGTGACAACGCTTCAACTCTTCAACATCAAATATCCCTCTATTGAAGGTGGTTCTCAAGACAACTCACTTACCACCCTTACCAATCTCCATTCGCTTTCACACCCTGGCGTCGAGGCTTCACGCAAACTGGTAATAGCTCGTTTTGTGTGGCCTAAAGTTAACGCCGACGTAGCGAATTGGGTCCGCGCCTGCATGGCTTGTCAACGCTCTAAGGTGCAAAGACACACTAAAGCTCCTTTAGGCACCTTCTTGCCCCCGGTCAACGTTTTGAGAGAGTTCGCATCGACATTGTTAGACCTCTTCCACCTTCTCATGGCATGCGATATATCCTCACCTGTATCGATCGGTTCACTCGTTGGACCAAAGCTATCCCTCTCTCTGTTGCTACTGCCGAATCTATAGCTAAAGCCATCTTGTTTCATTGGATCTCTCGGTTTGCATTCCTCTCTCGGTCACGACGGATCAAGGTCGCGTTTTCGAATCCTTCCTCTGGAAAGATTTGATGCGCTGGTGATATTTGGTTTAAAACCACAACTATCATCGATCCATATCTCAAAAACTACAATAGCTACAGGGAAAAGGAATACATTGTTAGAATCCTGGCAAAATTTTATTGCGGAAACTGTAAAAAAAAAAAATCATATCTCAAAAACTACAATAGCTACAGCGAAAAGGAATACATTTTTGGAATCCTTGTAAAATTTTAGTTAGGAAAATGTAAAAAAAAATAATAATAAATAAATAAAATAAATATTGGCTATTTTTTTTTTAGGAGCAGGGACATAATATATATATATTATTTGTAAAGGTATTACACGGCAATGTAGGGGGATCGAGCCGACGGGGAACACAGGGGGGACGTTTTCCATACCCCGTAGGGGAGGGGTGGAGGAACCCCCGCGACACCCAAATACCAAAAAGGTTTTGAGGAAAGAAAGTGCATGTCTCTGAGGTGATAGTAGCACAGAAGGGTGGCAGCCCAAAGGTGTTAGAATTAAGAGTTATAGATATTTACCTTATAATAAAGCAAATAGCAGCCGGATAGACTGTTATTGGCTGTACCTAACCCTAGGCGGACGTAAACGTCACGTACAAGCCTAACGAAAGGTGATAGTAGTAGTACAGAAGGGTATCAGCCCAAAGGTGTTAGAATTTAAGACAGTTAGAGATATTTACCTTATAATACAGAAAATAACAGCCGGATAGACTGTTATTGGCTGTACCTAACCCTAGCGGACCTGTGCGTTACGTACAAGTTCAAGGAAAGGTAATAGTGTAGAAGAGCTGTGCAAGCAAAATTTGGCAAAAAATTTCAGTCTACATACTCTCTCTCTCTCTCTCTCTCTCTCTCTCTCTCTCTCTCTCTCTCTCTCTCTCTCTCTCTCTCTCTCTCTCTCTCTCTCTCTCTCTCTCTCTCTCTCTCTCTCTCTCTCTCTCTCTCTCTCTCTCGCAGAGATGCTGCAACATGACGGGAATCTTTTAATATATATATATATATATATATATATATATATATATATATATATATATATATATATATATATATATATATATAAATATATATATATATATATATATATATATATATATATATATATATATATATATATATATATATATTGTAAAAGCTGGTCATTGAGATTAGGTATTAATGATATATGGTTGTAATGACCGCTTCTATATAAGGATGAATGAGAATTGCTGTGAGTTTTCTTCTTTATTTCCTTAATCCTATTTTACAAAAGCGGGTTGGACCCCTGCCCTAAAAAACAAAAAACAAAGAATTAGAACAGGGTAATCCTAGTTATTACTATTCTACATATGAATCATATACTGCAGGAAGAATTCCTACAGAATATGAAGCCTATGCAGAGTAGTAGTACAGATGATTATCAGTTTTGGGGAGGCTGTTTTATGTATATGCATACACAGGCAGGAAAAGGATCCTCCTTGATATACATTCGCATGAAGCAGCATTACATTTGATATGAGCGTGAGGCTGTTTTATGTATATGCATACACAGGCAGGAAAAGGATCCTCCCTGGTATACATTCGCATGAAGCAGCATTACATTTGATATGAGTCTCACTACACACACACACACACACACACACATATATATATATATATATATATATATATATATATATATATATATATATATATATATATATATATATATATATATATATATATATATATATATATATATATATATATATATATATATATATATTTATAGGTGATATTTGTTTTAAAGCCGAAACTATCATCGATCCATATCTCAAAAACTACAATAGCTACAGAGAAAATGAATACATTGTTGGAATCCTGGCAAAATTATATTGCGGAAACTGTAAAAAAAAAAAAAAAAACATATATATATATAAACTACAGCGAAAAGGAATACATTTTGGAATCCTTGTAAAATTTTAGTTAGGAAAATGTAAAAAAATAATAATAAATAAATAAAATAAATATTGGCTATTTTTTTTTAGGAGCAGGGGACATAGTATATATATATATATATATATATATATATATATATATATATATATATATATATATATATATATATATATATATATATATTTATATATTTATTTATATATATATATATATATATATATATATATATATATATATATATATATTATTTGTAAAGGTATTACACCGCAATGTAGGGGGCTCGAGCCGACGGGGAACACAGGGGGGACGTTTTCCATACCCCGTAGAGGAGGGGCGGAGGAACCCCCGCGACACCCAAATACCAAAGAGCGGGGGTTCCGGAGACCCGGAGGGGGGGAATTAGTCCTACCCCGTAGTTCCCCGGAAGGCCGAGAGACCCCGACTCCTGCCATCGGTGCGGTATGCCCTTGGGGTATTCTTTAGTAAAAAAAAAAGCAAAATTTAATAGAAAGTCTATTTATTTTAACGAGTAACCAATAAAAGGTCTCTAAATAGGCTATCTAATCATATTACTATAATTATTAACAATAATTTTTTTTTTTATTTTTTACATTTTCCTATCTTAAAATTTTACCAGAATTCAAAAATCTTTTCCTTTTTCCCTTTAGCTATTGTAGTTTACAATAATATTTTTTTTTTTATTTTTTTTACATTTTCCTAACTAAAATTTTACCAGCATTCCAAAAATGTATTCCTTTTCGCTGTAGCTATTGTAGTTTTTATGAGATATGAGTTGTGGCTTTAAACTAAATTTCACCTATATATATATATATATACTATATATATATATATATATATATATATATATATATATATATATATATAATATGCTCAATATATGTATTTATTTTTATCTATATATATATATATATATATATATATATATATATATATATATATATATATATATATATATAATATATATATTTCTTTAATAATAACATATAATAACAATATATATATATATTAAGAAATTGCCTATGGTGTTGTAACTATTTTGACAATATTTTTTTTTTTTTTTTTTTTTTTTTTTATATAATATATATATATATATATATATATATATATATATATATATTTATATATATTTATAATATCTTATATATATATATATATATATATATATATATATATATATATATATACTACTTCTATATATATATATATATATATATATATATATATATATATCTGTGACCCTACTGCACTACAATTGTTAAAGTAGATCGTATCTACTGGTAACAACCTACATAAGAATAATGAAACACTAGAATAAAATGGATATTTTACTAGAAACTTAACCCTATATTACACAGGCGTGTTTACACATCGAGATTCACGCTATTACTATATCTGTAAACAGTAAATAAACAAGACTATGAAACATTAGCAAAATATGGCCATGTTGCCAGAATTCTTTCTACTGGCAAAGTAGCCAAAACAAAATATATAAAATATAATTTTTCATAGAATAAACAATATTATTCAACACTCTCCCTTATTGTTTATTCTGCAACGTTGGTTAGTCCATTCCAATTTTTCCGTTCAGCATCATTAACCTTGGTTGATGTAGAGGCTTTGTGAGTCCATCTGCAAGTTGATTCTCACTGCTAATCTTGAGTACTTCTATTTCATCATTTTGAACTTTTTCTCTAATGAAGAAATGGCGTACTTTTATATGCTTGGTCCTTTTGTGAAATTCTGGATTCTTACTGAGTTTAATAGCTGCTTCATTGTCAATCCAAAGAGTAGGTTTCTTGAAGACTTCTGTAATTTCTTCCAAAAGTTGATGAAGCCACACAATTTCTTTTGTTGCTTCACTTGCTGCCATAATTTCAGCTTCTGTTGTTGAAATAGCAACTGAACTTTGCTTTTGACTACTCCATGAAATTGCTCCTCCAGCATATAAACAAACAATTCCAGTTGTTGAATGCCCTGTTCTTAAGTCCCCAGCATGATCTGCATCACTGTACCCTTCCAGATGATCTTGTTCAGAATCACATTTATAAATAATACCCTTCTCTTGTGTACCCTTCAAGTATCTGAACACTCTTTTAACTTTTGTAACATCTTCTATTGATGGATTTTCTACACTTCTGGCAAGATAATTAACAGCAAATGCAATATCTGGTCTTGTTGCTGTTGCAAGATATAGAAGAGCTCCTATTGCTGATCTGTAAGGAAAACTCTCCCTGGCTTCAATGTCATGTGTAACATTATCCTTTAAAATGGGTGTTGACACTGCATTGCAATTTTCCATACCAAATTCTTTTAGTATTCTTTTAGTATAACATGACTGACTAATTTTCTTTGACCATCATTTCTTGATTCAATTTCAATTCCTAAAAAATATGTTGCAGATTTATATGTTATTTTGAATTCCTTTTTTAATTCTTCTAAAAATTTCTGCAATTCTGCTTGACTTGTTGATGCAACTAGTCCATCATCAACATATAATGCAAGTATGATTTTATGTCCATTCTGATTTCTTATGTAAAGACAAGGATCAGCTGTACTTTTACCAAAATTAAGTTTTGAAAGAAAGTTTCCAAGTCTTTCATTCCAGCATCTTGGTGCTTGCTTAAGCCCATACAAACTGCGTTTTAATTTGCATACTTTGTCTGTCCCATCTTCAAAACCTTTGGGTTGTTTCATATATATTTCTTCTGATAAATTTCCATAAAGGAATGCTGTTGAAACATCAAATTGTATTAAGGACATATTTTCTTTAGTTGCTACACTTATTAAAGTCCTTACAGTACTTTTATTTGCTACTGGACTGAATGTTTGCTCATAGTCAATTCCTTTATGTTGACTATACCCTTTTGCAACTAATCTTGCTTTATATTTGTCAACTGTACCATCTGGATTCATTTTAATTTTATAAATCCATTTGTTTTCAATTGGTTTTCTTCCTGGTGGTAATTCAACTAGTTCCCAGGTTTGATTTTCTTTCAATGATTTCATTTCATTTTTCATTGAATTAACCCATTTTTTCTTATGCTTACTCTGCATAGCTTCTTTATAATTTTCAGGTTCTTCCATATCTTCTAATAATAGATAAGTACTGTAGTCATCAAACCTTGATGGCTTTTTAATTACTGATCTGTCTCTTAATTGTTTTGTGCTTACTATTCTATCTTGTTCTTCTATTTCTGAATCAGATTCTATTTCTGTATTAGATTCTATTTCTGTATCAGATTCTATTTCTGTATCAGATTCTGTTTCTATATCAGATTCTATTTCTGTATGTGATGAGTTTAACCTAATTATAGATGTACTGTCATCAGTTTCTGTATTTTCTCTATTTGATTCTTTCTTTTTATTTTCTTTTTCTGATTCTATCTCATCTGATATTGAAGTTGAAAGTTCTTCTCTTTCAAATACTACATCTCTGCATCTAAACACAAAATTATTTGTTTGATCATATATTCTGTAGCTTTCATCTCCATCATAACCAATTAACACACCTGATTTTGCTTTTGGGTCTAACTTTCTTCTTTTCTGATCTGGAATCCACCCACTGCATGCTGTTCCGATTACACACGTAGATGCTTGATTCTGGGCTTTCTATCATACCAGATTTCAAAAGGCGTTTTCCCATCAACTGTGGATTTTCCAGTTCTATTTATTATATATGCTGCTGTGTTAATTAATTCTGCCCAACACTTCTGTGGAAATTTTACTTTCGAATACATGAGTGATCTCGCCGCTTCAACTAGCGTTCTATTTTCTTTTTCCACTCTATTTTGTTGTGGAGTATACGGAGCTGTTAACCTTTGTCTTACTCCATATTTATGTAAAAGCTTTTTAACTAACTTATTATTAAATTCTAAGCCATTATCACTTAAAAATTCTCTGATTGGATGTCCTTGTACTTTTGCTTCTTCAAGTACTTGCTCCAATTTTTCTACAACTTCTGATTTTTCTTTAATAAAATATACAAATCTCATTTTTGAGAAATCATCTTTGAAACATACAAAATATTTATAACCTGAGTTTGATAATACTTGAAATGGTCCACAAACATCTGCAAATAGCAATTCTCCTTGTTTAGTACTATTTGGTCTTTTTCCAAAATTCTGACGATGCATTTTTCCATTTATACATCCTGTACAATTTCTGTTATCAAGGTGAGTTTCAATATTTAGTTCTCTTTTGATCAGATTTCTTATGTGTCTTCTATCCTGATGTCCCATTCTTTCATGATATAACTGTAATAGATCCTTTTCTTCAAGTGCATTTATTTCTGGTAAATGGGAGATTTTAGCTTTCATTGCAACTTTGAATAGCCCTTCCTTTAGTTTACGATAGCCATTAAAATAGGCTTTTTTGTCTACCATAAAACTACATACACTTGGTCCAGATATAAATTCACTATTTGGATGCTTATCATGAGCTGCCAATACTGAAAATAAATTTTCTTAATATCAGGAACATACCAAACATCATTCAAAAATAATTGAGATATTTTTCCATCTACAACTGATTCTACTTCAATTGTTCCATATCCTAACACATTTGCTTCCTGACCATTTGCTGATTTTACCTTGACTGAATGCTCAAATTCATTAAAAGTTTTAAAATAACTTTTCACATTTGTTATATGTTTTGTAGCGCCATTATCAAAATACCAATTTTCTTTATCATTTTCTTCGGAAATAAAAACTTGTTCATCTACCGCTAACATAAAAGCATTAACTTCTGTTTTAGCTTTTGAATTTTCTTTATTTTCAAAATTTGCATTTCTTTCTGGCTTTATTTTTCTTTCTGGTCTACCATCTGCAATCCATTTTCTACAATTTTTGATCCAGTGACCTTTTAAATGGCAGTAATTACAAGGAAATTTCTTCATTTTATCTTTGGTACTACTTTCTCTGTAGTTTCCTTTTATTGTTAACGCTTCTTGATTTTCTGACTTAACCTTTGATGCCAACTTATTTGCTTCTGTGCAAAGCCAAGTTACCAAATTATCTATACTTCTTTCTTTTCTATTACTATGAATCATGAGCCATGTAGTTTGGAAATTTGAATAATCCTTTGGCAAAATTTCAAAAATCTTACATATGAGAAATATCTCTGGCAATGTACCTTCATTCTTCTCTTGAATTTTGACAATTTCTTCCTGAAGATTACCCCAGAGCTGTCTTATTGAAGATAAATTTCCAGCCATGTCTAATTTCTCATTCCATTTGTAAGAAAAAAACTGTGAACAAACATCGTAAACTTTGTTTTCTTCAACTCCTGCAAAAAGATTGTGTAGTTCCTTCCATACTTCATCTGGCTTCAAAAGATTCCTTATTTGACTTCTAATACTTTGGCTTGAGGTTGAAACCAACAAAAACATTACATCTGATTGAGTTTTGTTGAATTTGTCTAATTTCTTTTTGTATGCATTTTTCTCTTCAACTGTTGCTTCAATACTGGGTTCTTGTGGCTTTTCTAATTTACCATTGATTGCTTCTATTGCATCTGGTATACCACTTAGCCTTATTTGCATAAGATGCTTCCAATCTTCCCAGTTTGTCTTACCTTGTAAAGAATCAATTTTCTGCATTGATAAATCCATATTTAACTATATAATAGGCTTGTTCTAATTCTATTTTAGAGTTTATCTAGGCCTATTTCTTAGTTCTATTATAGGGTTTATCTAGGCCTATTTCCTAATTCTATTATAGGGCTGACCTAGGCCTACTTTCCATTTTCTGTTTCACATTCAAATTAGGCTTGTTACAAACTACTCTCAGCTACCATGTTAAAGTAGATCATATCTACTGGTAACAACCTACATAAGAATAATGAAACACTAGAATAAAATGGATATTTTACTAGAAACTTAACCCTATATTACACAGGCGTGTTTACACATCGAGATTCACGCTATTACTATATCTGTAAACAGTAAATAAACAAGACTATGAAACATTAGCAAAATATGGCCATGTTGCCAGAATTCTTTCTACTGGCAAAGTAGCCAAAACAAAATATATAAAATATAATTTTTCATAGAATAAACAATATTATTCAACAACAATCACCTCTCCTTGAGCCTGTATTTAACCCATAATGTATCCCATTCTCTAATTCTAAAATTTTGGGGCTGTTCACTTCTGCGCTAAAAGACTTATTAGCCTCTCTTTGGGCCTGTACGTAACCCACAAGCCCGCTCTGGGTTAGATATAGTAAATACCAGTCTATGCGACTGCTATTTACTATATTGTTGCTAAAATATATTTTAAATTCTCTAATTCTAACATTTTTGGGCTGTTACACTTCTGCGCTACTATCACCCAGCTTGGCCTCTCTCCAAACTGCTATGTGAGGCGCATGCCCACTAGGGTTGGTATGTGGGGAATAACAGCCTATCCCAGAGCTGTTATTTCCCACATTATACTTAAAGATACATGCAACACTTAATCTCCACCTAGTTTTCTCCTTACTCTAGCCTCTAACCCCTAAGTTTGGCTAATTGCTTGAAACGCTACTTAAGCCTACCGCGAATTTTACACTGGCATGCATGAACACTTCACTTTGTTTTCCTACTAGATTTTAGGCATTCTTTTTGATACGCTATTCAATCTAATGCGTTTTCGTTGTAACCTATTTCTAAACTTCAGCTTTAGGCTCCACCGACTAGTCTAGGTTCGCCTAACTTTGCTCTACTTTACCTAAAAATGTACTTAATAGGCTGCCCCTTTTTCTAAACTCACCTTGTTTGGGTTTAATTATTTTATTAGCACTAAATTGCTTGTATTGGTATTTTAATGTTGTAACTTTGTTATTATTTTGCACTAATTCTGTAGAAGGATGCTACATGCTGTCGTGATTTTGAAAAGTGATAAATCGGCGGCTTGTAAGCGTGGCTTAGTTCTACGAAACTACAACCACATTTTAAACATAGGGTGTGTTCGGCTCTGCAGTTTAACTTTGTAGTTCAGCTCTGTATAGATGTTCTTTCCACTTCCACAGAGAGTACCTCTCCACAATATATATATATATATATATATATATATATATATATATATATATATATATATATATATATATATATATATATATATATATATATATATATATATATATATATATATATATATATATATATATATATATTAACTATTTGTATATATTTACTTTCTTTAACTATATAATATATATATATATGTGTGAGTGTATGTGTATACGTACAGGTACCTTTATGTGTGTAATTGCAGTATACAACTCATCACCCAAAGGCAATACTGCTTCATGCGAAGAAGGTATGCTGGAGAGGATCCTTTTCCTGCCTGTGTATGCATATACATAAAACAGCCTCTCTCAAACTAATAATCATTTGTACTACTACTCCACATAAGCTTCATATTCTGTAGGAATTCTTCCTGCAGAATATGATTCATATGTGGAATAGTAATAACTAGGTTTACCCTGTTCTAATTCTTTGTTTTTGTTTTTTTTAGGACAGGGGTCCAACCCTAACCTGTGAATTAGATGTAAGAAAATAAAACTTGTAAAACACAAACCAATTCTCAATCAACCTTAAAGAAGCGGTCCTAAGCATCCAGCTTCAATATATATATATATATATATATATATATATATATATATATATATATATATATATATATATATATATATATATATATATATAACTCTAACTAACATATATATATATATATATATATATATATATATATATATATATATATATATATATATATAACATATATATATATATATATATATACTAACTACGTATATATGGAAAAAAGTCACAAGAATGAGAGTTCAATGACTTTCGTTTTATATATCAAGAGTTGCCAGACGCACGATTCAATTGACAAGTAATAGTTAATTATTAGTATTTTTTTCTTTTTCGTAAACTAAATGATTCAAAAATGTATCATTTTAAGTGTAGCTATCGTAGTTTTTAATATGTGCGTCATATCTGAGACTTACTGCATATATATATATATATATATATATATATATATATATATATATAACTAATATATATGGTAACCTTATATATATATATAACAACAATAATATATATATATATATATATATATATATATATGTATATACTATATATATATAATGATTATATTATAGTCACTAATATCATGAGAAAATTGCGGTGGTGCCAGTTTGCTATTTATTTGTTTGTTGTGCGTGAAATCGGACAGGGAGGCTACTTTTTTGCTATAATTTGAAGAGTTTGAAATATTTAATTAGTTATATGATGAGAGTATCACGGGCTCTCGTCACAGGTGGTTAACTTGTCTCGAGCTCGTGATAGCCTGAATGACAGTATTTTGTCTGCCCAGAGGGACAGCTATGCCCTTCGTTGGTGAGGTCCGCTCTCAAAACCAAAAAAATATGATGTTTTTTGTTCAATATGGATATAATTTCAGTCAAAATTACATTATTAGCGCTTTTACAGTACCATAAATTAATACTAGACACTAAAATTTATATTTGTGGCGAAACCTGTAGTATTTAAAGTAGTATTAGTTATAATTTTTTCCCCGTGTCAAAAAAGAAAGTTTATTTTGGTTAAGTTAGGTTAAGTTACGTTAGGTTACATAGATATAAATAAATAATTAGGACGTTTTTTAATATTTTTATAGGTGTGAAGCTCTTTTATTAAAATAAAGTTTTCTTTTGAATAAATTTTTATTAGTTGGCCTTAAAAATTGATATTTTGTTTTCTTTGTCCGCAAAAAAATTAGTATTGTACTAGTGGTTAGTGAATACTCAGAATAACTATTTGACTATGTGCCATGTGCGCATATGTAGCCATGTGCTACGATTTCTCCCTATTTTTGGTTCTCCAAAAGACGAAAAATCTAAAACCTTAATTTTTCGGTTTATTTTATACATGACATCGGGGGAGGACCGAAGAACGAAATATGGGGGAGAAAGATTCACTTCAGGGTGTCGGGAGAGGGGGATAAGATTTTATTTTTTTCCGGCCTTTAAAAAAATTTTTTTTGAAAAGAATATCGCCTTTCAATATTATGAGAAAATATCGATATATCGCCTAAGAAAATTAGCTGCGTTTCCAGAAGCCCGAGTGCAGCCCGTGTGCAAAATCGACTCGGAAACGCTTCGAATTGAAAAAAATTACATTAACCAATTAGAGAACAGGAAATTTGAGTACCTGGAGACGGCCGAGCGAGCCCGTTGGATCAGCTGACAATTGTAAACAATATTCTTATACTTATATGTATCTATTTTATGAAATGATACGATATATTAGTATCCTTAATATAAAAGTTAACTAAAATATTAAAATTTTTTGGCAAACCATTTCCGACATGTTTTGTAAAAAGATTTGTTTGAAAACAAAGTATTCTTCCGCGCAGTCCGCCCGTTTATTAATTCCCGAAATCGAGGATTTAACAATGGGCGCCTGACTGTGACGTTTACGTGAGGTAGAAGAGCGCAAACGGGCTCTGGAAACGATGCATGTGCGCCTGTGTGCTCGCCCGGCCTGCAGTCGGGCTTCTGGAAACGCAGCTGATATCATCCAAAAATATCGATATATAGAGGCAAAAATATCGATATATCGATATTTTTTGACCATCCCTAAATTCCCTAGACTAGGGATGCCGATATATAATAAAATATCGATATATCGATAATGATATTTTAAAAAAATATCAAATTGCCCTCGATACTATTGGTCAAAAAATATCGATATATCGGTTTAAAAAAATATCGTTTATATAAAAGCCGTGTTCGTTTTTGCTTTTGTGCTAAAAAAATGTTTAAGTTTTCGTTCGTTTTCGTCAAAATAGAGCAAAATTGTAAAAAAATGCTCATCAAACGTAAGGAATTTCTTTAATTCTGTAAGGTTGCTATTTTATACAAAATTTTATTCCATATTACACAAAATTAGGGACATTTTTTACGTTTGGTGACCATTTTTTTACGATTTTGCGCTAAGGTTGACGAAAACGAACGCAAACTTGAGCATTTTTTTAGCACATGCAAAAACGAACACGGCTATATATATATATATATATATATATATATATATATATATATATATATATATATATATAACTTATATATATATATATATATATATATATATATAAAAATAATATATATATATATATATATATATATATATATATACTATATATATATATATATATATATCACCTATATATATATATATATATGACCTCACCTGAACTGACCTAACCTAAAAAAATAGAAAAAAAATTTCATTTCACCCCTAGAACATCTATTTATGTATCATAGAGTCTATCTGTGAATTTTTTTTTTTTGATCCGACCTCCCGTTCCGTGTAGCCGTTAAGTAACTTTGTCCTAGGACAAAGGTACTTAACGGCTACACGGAACGGGAGGTCAGATAAGTTTTTTTTTTTTCACAGGTAGCATCTGTGATACCTAAATAGATGTTCTAGGGGTGAAATGATTTTTTTTTTCCCATTTTTCTATGTTCTAGGGGTCAAATGAAGTTAGGTTAGGTCAGGTCAGGTCAGGTGACCCCTAAAGAAAAAAAAATTAATTTCACCCCTAGAACGTCTATACTAATGTTTACTAACTTTAAAACTACTTATGGACACATCTGATAAAAAATACAATAATATTTGAAAAACAAATATATCTTATTTTTATTTCATTTTCATAACGTAAATAAAAAGGTTTAGTTGCCTATATAATATCATTTTCTTAAAAGATTGAAAAGAGAATATTGGGGGAATGTAATGC
This sequence comes from Trachelipus rathkii, assembly GCA_015478945.1. Classification (NCBI taxonomy): domain Eukaryota; kingdom Metazoa; phylum Arthropoda; class Malacostraca; order Isopoda; family Trachelipodidae; genus Trachelipus; species Trachelipus rathkii. The sequence continues at coordinate 14,392 of JABUQX010135328.1, forward strand.
GGATGTCTGTGAAATTTGGGGGAAGGGGACAGATTTAAGGGTGAAAGACACTTGGCTCCGCCCATTCCCCAAATTTATGACCGTATCCCTCACGCAGTCAGAAAGTAGTTCGGCAGATGATACACAAAAAAAAATTAATTACTTTTAAAAGTTTTTAGCTTCACCTCTAAAAATGTTTATTTTTATTTTGTACTTTTGTTTGATATACACTACATTTACTAATTTATCCTATTAGCGTGTAGCCCTTCAGTAACTTTAACCATGGACAAAGGCATTAGTATTACCTCTAAAAATGTTTATTTTTATTTGTACTTTCGTTTGATATACACTACATTTACTAATTTACCCTATTAGCGTGTAGCCGTTAAGTAACTTTAACCTATTTGGCAAAGTTATATATATATATATATATATATATATATATATATATATATATATATATATATATATATATATATATATATATATATATATATATATATATATCTTTATATATATATATATATATATATATATATATATATATATATATATATATATATATATATATATATATATATGATATATATATATATATTAAGAGTGTGTACCGGAATTCGGTCCGCCGGAGTTCCGCCTACAGGTGACATTTTCCGGGTTCCGGTTTCGACAGATTACAAAAATTCCGGCGGAACTAAACCTAATTACTTCTGAGAAAAAAATTTGCTGGAAGAGAGATTTATTTTATATAACACAAAGCCCATCTTTTAACAAAATATAATAGTAGCCTTGTATAGTATTCATACAGTGCATCACATACCTACAGTATTATTTAAATAAAGTTTACTCAAATACCTCAAAATATAGGATAATAAGATTATAAGCCACTGATTTTTCTTTTTTTCCTTTTTACACTAACTGACTCGCTGTCACTTTCACTTTCTTCAAACTTATAAAAACTAAGTAACATTGCAGTAATTTCTTTTCTTAATGCTCCTGATGATTTTGAGGTACTTGGCAAATCTAAGTTTATTGCAGATAATGCTCGTTTCTAAAACTCATTGCCTGAACCTTCTTCTGTACTGCTACTACTATTATCACTTTCTACCTTCAATTATTTGCATATTTCTTCAAGCATCCATTTTCTACTCAATTCTCTTATTTCAGTAGAAAATAAAGTCAGTTAGTATCTTGGGTCTACTACAGTATTTAAAACAATTATCTTGTTTTGATATATATATCTATTGATCCTTTCTCTTCCTTTTTATTCATAAATCTAAACTCTAATGCCTTCTTCAGCTCTTCTTTATTCTCTGCTGTCATCCTCAGAGTTTGAGAGATATGCTGGAGAGCTCAAATATGTAGAATAATTAATGATATAATTGATTTTGCCTTATAGTTTCCGTAACCATGAGAAATGGTTGCAAAACTCTAGAATTTTTTCAAGTATTTGCCATTTATTAGCAGTCAAAGCTTAAATGATTGATTATTCTATAATATAAACTTGCAGAGGTCTTTTCAAACATTCAATTCTTTCTAGAATCAAATATGTGCTATTCCACCTTGTATTAACATCTTGAATTGGCATAAGTGGGCTTGTAAGATGTGGATCCAAGTCTCTTTGTATTCTTTTAAGTTCATTACAGCTTAAAAACTGGAATGATTGAAATGTGTACAAATATTCCTACATTTCTTTATTAAATCACACTGTTCTTTGAAAAAATAAGGCATCTTTAATAAATTGAAGTTTATGAATAAAACAAGAAAAACTTGTGTATCCTGCTAAATCAGTTCCAAGTTTCATGTTATATGCTCCATCTCGAAGGATCAAATGGATTATGTTAGGAGAAATTTCCCAATTATTCATCGTAATTTCAAAACTCATAGTGATTTTAATTCCTGGGAAATACTTGCAATGGAGTACACAGTCCAATTTTTCCAACTCGCTGGTAAGCCAGAGTGCAGTTAAAGAAATAAATGAGTCGTTTGAATTATTTAGCTCTCTATATATCTGCAGTAAATGATATCTGATCAGCCTTAGATAACTTCTCGAATACTGCTGATCTCAATTTCCTGTATGAAGTTGGTAACATTTTCTCAACAAAATATTTTCTACTAGGAATAAGATATTTTGTTTGAAGATGGGCAATAAGTTCTATGAATCCCTTCTCTTCTGTGATTGTGAATGGCTGATTACTCATTGCGATAAAATTCATTATTTTCTGTGATTTGGGGTCATTGATATGCCAAATCTTTTTTGGGAAGAAACTCTCCTCAAAACTCACTTATTTCACGGCTTGGATCTATTGCTCTTTTGTGGTTTCCCCTGTTCTAGAAAATACAAGACTCTCCCTTTTACTATTAAAATTTTTGGACTTAGAGATATTATCTTCAATGATGATTTTCCATATGTTCATGAAGTGGCGTTGTACTAAATATAAGATTTTATGTTGAAAGTTATATAAAATATTTTTTTTACATTTCTTTATAGTTAAAGGAAAGTTCATAGGGTTGAGTTTTGGTTTGGATTTTTTGTGATTCAGCTAACTTCGGTTCTGCGGAACTAGAAAATTTCATTTCCTGTACATAACTAATATATATATATAATATATATATATATATATATATATATATATATATATATATATATATATATATATATATATATATATATATATATATATATATATATATATATATATTATATATATATATATATATATATATATATATATATATATATATATATATATATATATATATATATATATATATATTGAAGCTCTGCTGTAGTAATTGTTAGTCAGACAGAACTTCTTTTTTAAGGTTGTGAAACAAAGGAGCAAGTTGAGCATATAATTGCAGTTTTTACAAGAAGGTAGCCTGAAGCTTGAACCCCAGATATCCTGGGTAAAAGAAAAATATAGCAATAAATAATACGATAAAACAAGATATAATAATATATAAATAATGATAATGACAAATAAATAAAATAAAAGTAAATTGAATATAAACAAGTAGGGCCTACATCGGCCTACTTGCATTTGTAAAAGTATATACAAAAGTAAAATTCGGAAAATTTGCCGTAGGTTCGCTACTAGGAAGCCCTTGAGGAAGAATTAGGCCTTGGTTTATGTCTAACCCAAAGCTTTCTACCATGAATAAACTAACTAAGAACAATGGTAAAAAATATAATGAAATTGCTACAATAGTCACTTCACACCTGGGGCCTCCTAATAGGGCCTACATCGGCCTACTTAATTATTTTAATTTATACATAATATATTAAATATTTTTGGGTCACTGCACTCACCGCATAAAACAGTATAAAAATGTTTTCTATAAAGAGATTATTATAATGTTTATTTAATAAAATAATTCAATAATAAAATCACAAAAATCCGCTTGCTTGCGTAAGATAAATGGCGGTTAGAAGAGCGAAAACAAAGTATTGCCATCTCAAATAATTTTCGATAAATTTTTGAACACAGTTTATAAATTACAGTGCGTAATTTTATTTTGTTTATTAATATTGCTTGCTATTATAGAGGTCATTTTATTTTGTTTATTAATATTGCGTGCTATTATAGAGGTCATTCATGACCTCCATCACCACAATATATATATATATATATATATATATATATATATATATATATATATATATATATATATATATATATATATATATATATATATATATATATATATATATATATATATATATATATATATATATATATATATATATATATATATATATAAAAAATATTATATATATATATATATATATATATATATAAATATATATATATATATATATATATCTGCTCATATATATATAACATAACTTCTTCAATACAAAACCTAACATATAATATATATATATATATATATATATATATATATATATATATATATATATATATATATATATATATATATATATATATATATATATATTAGACTGGCCCAAAAATAAATTTTTCATAGAAGTTAAACTCTCAACATTGGAAATTGTGAGGTTGGATATAGAAATGTTCTGTGCAAAATATCAGCTTAATTAAATAAGTTTTAGTACTGCCGCCAGGTGGCGGAAGTTTGAGTAGTGAGTTGCATATTGGTAATGTATACAAATTTTTTATATTTCGCTATTTTTCTTTAAAAATACTACTAATTTCTTTTCATGAAATATAAATATAAAAATTGAACTCTCAAACTCCGAAATTGCAAGACTGGGTTTAAGATCAAGATGTTAAAATTATGCATTTTTAAAAAAGCTGTAACTACGTCACCATCACAATTTGGCCCAAAACGAATAACTCGGCTGCTGAATGTAGTATTATTATTTTACGTTCATCAGTATTTTTGCTTATTATTTCAGATTTAATACCTCAAATTCTTGAACACACTTAACCTATGTTGCACCACTAGTCCTTCTCTCTATAAATACACTACCTTCGCTCCTATTGGTAAACCTGACCACAACCTTATATCTCTTAACTTTAATACTTTCTCTCCAACAGCTCCATCCAGCCCTATGCGTTTTTTTCTGGCACTTTGATCGGGGTGATTGGGGGGCCTTGCGTCGCTTCTACGCTAACTATAATTGGAATGACTGCTTTGACTCTGATGACGCTTCGGCTTTTGCCACTAAGGTGGGAGCTGTAATCGTTGACGGGATGAGCAGGTTCATTCCTTCTTCGACTAAATCTTTCTCTCCTCATAATCCATGGTTCGATCGTGCCTGTTCTCTGGCCATTCAGGCTAGAGACAGCGCTTATACGGAGTGGAAAAATTCTCGTTCTCCTATCAATCTCTCTAATTTTCATTCAGCTAGAAATCGCTGCAGGGATACTCTTCGACGAGCAAAGCGGGCTTTCATCAAACGAAAGTGCGCTAACCTCCTTGGTTCTCCTACTGACAAATCTTTCTGGCCTCTTGCCAAAAATATCTCTAACAACTTCTGTAAATCTGCCTATCCTCCTCTTATTCGATCTGATGGCTCTGTTGCTAACTCTCCAACTGAAAAGGCCAATCTCTTCGGCCTCCTATTTTCCTCTAACTCAACCCTGGACGATTCTGGCATTCCTCCTCCTCCACCTTCTCCTCTCAGGTGTCCCATGTCTTTGCCTGTGATTACATTTGATCGAGTGCATGGCCTCCTGATGTGGTGAGATGAGCTGACTGTAAGTATTTTATTGAGTATTAGTCCAGGTGTATGAGAGGGAAACAGGTCAGTCAGTCAGTCGCGCATTCAAGGGAGTCCAGGTATGTAAAGAGTCTTTTTTTTTGTATCATATTATAATTATTGCTTATTATTATTGTTTGTAGAGATAGAGAAAGAGAGAGGGAGGGAGGGAGAGAGAGAGAACGAAAGAATGTAGGTTGATACGATTGTGGAATAAAATGTGAGTGAAAGTGAGGGTGGGTAGCCAGACGGCATCAGGCATAAACACCCTATCCTCACCTCCTTTCCTGTTTTCCTTACCTATTATTCTACCTTCCTGTCCACACGCTCGTCTGGCAATTCTTTTGTTTGAAAGTGAATGATTGTGGTTTTCTATTTTTTAATAATGTATTACATATATTTATTCTTTTCTTCCGGCAGGAATATATATTTTTTGTATATTACTGTGTAGCAATATATTCCGTTTACCATTCTGACGACTGTAATAGGACTGTTGTTTGTCAAGATTTCTTTTCTTGGAATTTAAGGTATTTAATTATTATTATTATTATTATATTATGATTGCTTTTTGCTTAATGTATCAATTTTTATTATTATTATTATAATAATAATAATAATAATAATAATAATAATAATAATAATAATAATGTATTATTATTATTATTATTATTATTATTATTATTATTATTATTAATTATATTATTATTAAATTTTTTTATTATTATTATTATTATTATTATTATTATTATTATTATTATTATTATTATTATTATTATTATTATTATTATTATTATTATTATTATTATTATTATTATTATTATTATAGTAACTTGTACTATTATTATTATTATTATTATTAAAGTTATTATTATTATTATTATTATTATTATTATTATTATTATTATTATTATTATTATTATTATTATTATTATTATTATTATTATTATTATTATTATTATTATTATTATTAGTTATTATTATTATATTATTATTATTATTATTATTATTATTATTATTATTTTTAATATACTGTATGTGTGTGTGTGATCGCATTATTATTATTATTATTGTTATTGTTATTATTATTATTATTATTATTATTATTATTATTATTATTATTATTATTATTATTATTATTATTATTATTTATTATTTTTATTATTATTATTATTATTATTATTATTATTATTATTATTATTATTTTATTATTATTATTATTATTATTATTATTATTATTATTATTATTATTATTATTATTATTATTATGAATGCATTTGCTTTATGTTAATGTTTTTTCAGCTTGTGTTGCTGAAAAAACTGGACGATCCATCGTCCAGTTTTTTTTCTTCCTCTTGTTGTGGAGAAGTTCCCCTGAAGGATTGGAAGGATTGTCCCCAGAGATTGTCTCCTAAGATCCAATTGTTTCCCCCTTCATTTGGTCTGCAGCCCTGAGGAAGAAATTACCCTTGACCCAATACCCCTGAAGAAGAAATTACCCTTGACCCAATACCCCTGAAGAAGAAATTACCCTTGACCCAATACCCCTGAAGAAGAAATTACCCTTGACCCAATACCCCTGTACAAGAAATTACCCTTGACCCAATACCCCTGTACAAGAAATTACCCCTGAACCAATACCCATGTACAAGAAATTACCCTCTGAAAATTACCCAATGGAAATTACCCCTTGACAATTACCCTCTGGAAATACCCACTGAAAATTACCCTCTGAAAATATACCCTCTGAAAATTACCCTCTGAAAATTACCCTCTGAAATAACCACTGAATATTCCTATTGGACTTGCTCCATTTATATTTCCCCCTGAAATTGTTCCCCTGATTTGTGTATAAAGGAATTTGTTTTGCTTTATATAGTATTAATTTTTGTTTTATGAATTATTTATTTGAAATTTTGCTTTTGTACTATTATTTTTTGATGCCTTATGAAGTAGTTATTTGAATTTTGTTGCTTTTGTACTATTATTTTTTATCTTTTGAATTGCTTATTATATTTTTTGTATTAATTTGTGTCTTATAATTTGCTTATTTAAGTTTAATTGATTTTTTTTCTGTATAATTGAGTGTATTATAAATTGCTTAGTTTTTGTTTGCATTTATTTATTATTGTATTTAATTTGCTTGTTGTATATATATTCTTTTTTTTTTTACTATACTGACGACTGACTGACGTAATAAAGAACGAACTGACTGTATTTTTTTATTCTATAGCTTTCTGTATTTATTTAATAAAATTACAACATTGTGTGTTTGTTTTCGCTCCTTCATTTTCCCGACCAAATTTATCACACCCACTCCTTTATACTCTTTGAAGTTTTTTATAACAACTACATATTTTGGCGCCCAACGTGGGGCGATAAAACGGGAAAGTGAAGGAAGCAGGTGTGAGTAAGAAGGGAAAAATGGCTACTTATGAAGAATTAAGTTTGGAAGTGGATAGATTGAAAGAGGCGTTGAGAAAGAAGGAAGAAGAGAATAAGGCGTTAATAGATGAGTTGAGAGAGATGAAAGAGGGAATGCAAGAAATGGAGAAACGAATGGAAGAGAGAATGATGGCCCGAATGGATGACATAATGAATAAGAGATTTGAGAATGAGATAGGATTGAATGGAGGGGTAGGGGCAGGGACAAAGAGTAAAAGAACCTCTACTCCTAGGGTAGAACATCATAAGAAAGAGATTGAGATACAAGAGAAACTTGGATTGAGTGATGTGGAGGAGGATGATGAGAAACTGAAACCGAAAGAGAAAAAAGAGAAGAAGAAAAAGAAAACGTCGAAAAACAGGAGACATGAAAGGAGAATGAAAGCGAAAAGTAAGAGTATCGATTCGTTGTACAGTAGTTCGGATGACGGTGTAAGTGATGGTGGTGAATCTGAATCGAGTGAATCCTCAGAGTCTAGTGTGCATGTAAAGCGGAGTGTGCTGATTCGGGATATACCGAAAATAAATAAATATAATGTATATGGGACAAAGGATGTAGTTGAGTTTTTTACTGAGTATGAAAGATATTGCAAAGAAAAGTTTGATGAGAATAAAGTGTTTTGGGTGAAAGAGTTGGGAGAATTTTTGGAAGGACGTATGTTAGATTTTTATAGAGCGATTGTAAGTGTGGGTGAGCCGAAGTACGAGGTAGTAAAGGAAAATGTTGGACCAAGTTAAACGAGTGAAAGGAGGGGTAAAGTATAGAAGAGTAAATGATTTTGATAAAGCAAGGAGAGGAAAGAATGAAAGACTAGATATGTATGCTCATAGATTGGAGACTTTAGCGCGAAAGAAGTTTGGGGATGAAGATATTAGCAAGAATAAGAGCTTGCTAAAGAAGTTTCTGGAAACGGTTCCGACCTCCGTGGCGGAATTTATAAACGCGAGAAGAAAAGAGAAAATGAGATGGGCGGGAGAACGTTTGAGATGGGAGGATGTGTTAGAAATTGTAGAAGATAGGGAATTTGAAAGTAATGAAAGAGATCGGGAGGAGAATGAACATAGGGATGTGTATAGTGGTAGGTATAGTGGTAGAGGAATGGATGAGAGGGCTTCATCGCCACCCCAGTATAAGTCTTATAGAGACGCCCTTAAAGCGAACCCTTATGAGGTGATGGTTAAATTCTTGGAAGATTTTTACGGTGGAGGAAACGATGAAAGACAGGTGAATGCAGGAGGTATGAATGCTAATGCTAATCGACAAGTAGGTGGAAATGTGAATGTGAGAGGAAATGGTATGTATAATCAAGGGATGGGAAATCGAGTGAATATAACAAACCAAGAGAATGTGAATGTGAATAGAGAGGTGAAGTGTTTCAGGTGTGGGAAACTGGGACATATGATTTCTGAATGTAGATGGGCGAATGGGGCCTGCTTCAGCTGTGGACAAGTTGGGCACATGGCCATGAATTGTACAGACCCGCAAAGGGCAGGGTGTAGGAGATGCGGAGGTATAGATCACTGGGTGCGTGACTGTTCTCAGGGAGTGAGAGTGAGACAACCTGTGTGTGGGAATTGTGGGATCGAGGGACATTTTTCAAGGATGTGTCAGTCGCCAAGGAATACGTGTACTAAATGTGGGAAAATAGGACATGTGGCTGGTATGTGTTGGAGTATGAGGCAACAGGGAGGAGGGAATCAAGTGAATCCGAGTGTGATTGGTAGTGGCAATGGGAATAGTAGCAATGTTCAGGCGGTTGGTAGTCAGGTAGTTGGAAGTATGAATAGGAATGTAAATGTGAGTGAATCAGGTGTAAACAGTCAAGTGAGGATAATGGGTCCGGGAAACGAGCAGGGATAGGGTTTACAGATGGTGGACCCTCAGGTGGGAATGGGATGCAAAGAGAAGATGTAAGTGTGAATGTGTTTGCGGTTGGTCAGGTGGATGAGTGTATGAGTATTAAGGTTTATTGTGGAGGTATTGAGGTGAGAGCATTGATTGATACTGGATGTATGGTTAGTGTAGTGTATAAAGGAGCATATGATAGAATGAATATAGGGGAGGATCAGAAAGAATCAGGAAAGGGGAATATAAAGGGGATTAGCAACATGGTCATACCAGTGGTGACTAAATTTAGGGAGAGTGTTAGGATTGGAGGAATAGGCATGGAAGAGAGTGAGTTTTATGTGATTAATAGTATGAATGAGAAGTATGATATGTTGTTGGGTTATAAGTTTTTGAGTGTGAATGGGATGATTATCCATCCAGATCGGATGATGATAGAGAAGAAGGTAAATAAAAATGGGAAATGTCAGATGTATGTGAATGAATTAGGGGATGTGGAAGTGAAATTGTTAAAAGGTGTGGAAGTGTTTGCTTTGGAGGATATGTCTTTGAAGACAGATGAAGTGGTAAGTGTGAAAGTAGGGTGGAATGCGAATGTAGGAGTAGATGTAAACCAGAATAGCATGTTTCTGGTGGATGGTTTTGATGCTAGATATAGAGTTAAAAGGGTTGCATATGTATTTGATGGTATATTAGATATGGATAATCCTAGGGTATGTATGCAAAAGGTGCCTGATGTGAAAAAGAAGAGAGTTAGAGGTATAAGGGTTGGTGATGTGGTTGGTAGTTTGTATTCGGTTTTGATTGTAAAGCACTCAAGAGAGAATGAATGCTGTGTGTTTGCTGGTGATATTGAGGAGAAGGATTGGGTGTATGATGAAATGGTTGATAAAGTGAGATTGCCGGAAGGTTTGAATGAAGTGAGGAGACAAAAGATTTTACGAATGTTATGGGAGAGGAGGAAGGCCTTGAGTAAGGGTGACGAGGATTTTGGGAATGCGAAATTGATGCATTTCGTATTGTGTTATCGGAGGATACCCCCATATATCAACGACCTCGTCACTTTCCTCCCCCCGTTGCGAATGAGATTGAAGAGCAGTGTGAAGAGTTAGAGCGAATAGGTGTGTTGGAAGAGAGTGAGAGTCCGTGGAATAGTCCGATTGTGCCTGTGCGGAAGCCTGATGGACGATTGAGGTTATGTATTGATTATCGTAAGGTTAATGAAAAGACTGTGAAAGATAGGTTCCCTATGTGTGTATAGTATGTATGGAATGAAAATATTTACGAAAATTGATCTGGTGCGTGGGTATTATCAGATGCCAGTGGAAGAGAATAGTAGGTTTGTGACTGCCTTTTCGACTGCAAAGCGGCATTATCAGTTTAGGAACTTGAGCTTTGGATTAGCCAATGCTCCGGCAGCGTTTCAGAGGGCTATGAATGTGGTTATGAATGATTTTCCCAGTAAGAATGTGATGGTGTTTATAGATGATATATTGGTGATGAATGAATCTTTCCCTGAGCATTTGAAGTTAGTGGATGATGGTTGAAAAAGTTGAGGATGTAGTATAAAAGTTGAAGTTGATAAGTGTGAGTGGTTTCAGATGAGGTTGAATTCTGGGGCATAAGGTAGTGCACATGGTTTGAAAAAAGGCCTGAAAAGTTTATTGAAAAAGTTCGGCAGTTTCCAAAGCCGAGGAATGTTAGAGAGTTGAGAGGATTTTTAGGTTTGGTAGAGTTTGGAAGGAAGTTTATGAAAGATTGTTCAGGAGTGATGAAACCTTTGACTGAATGGACTGGTAAAAAGAAAAGTACGATTGTCAAGTGGAATGATAGAATGAATGAAGCGTTTGAGAAGTTGAAATCTGAAGTTGCAAAAGATGTAGAGCTGTCTTATCCGGATTATAGTGAGTATGCTAAACTTATGGAAGTGTTATCGATGCAAGTGGGTATTGTATGGGAGTGGTTGTGTTATGCAAAGAAGGTGATTGATAGGGAATTGAAAGAAAAGAGTGAATTTCGTAACGTTTCAAAGGCGTTTAGTATGCGGAGCAAAAGTATTGCACGATGAAAGAGAGGGGGCGGGTGTGAGGTTCTGTTTGAAATCGTTGCGTCCGTTTTTGTATGGTATCAAGTTTGTAGTGCGAACGGATCACCAACCCTTAGTGTATTTGCAGAGAATGAGGACAGTTGATAGTAGGCTTGCGAGAACTTTGGAAGATTTGAGTGATTTCGATTATTTGGTTGAGTATGTTCCGGGTGAAAGGAATGAGATTGCTGATTTGATGTCGAGAATGCCTGGGAGTGAAAGTATGAATGAAAAGGTAGTAATAGACCCTGAATATTTGCCTAAGGGATTAATGAAGGGGAAAGAAAGTCAAGGTGGGGGTGATTCTATGTTCGAAAGTGTGTTGTATGGTTTACAAGATTTAGTTAAGGATAAGTTGATTTCGAGAGTGCCTGAGAGTATAGAGGAGTTGAGAAAGGAAGTTATGAATGAGGTATGTAAGAAACCTGAGCAGATAGGGATTAGGAAGGTGAGACAGTTTATGAAAGAGTTAAAGGCTATGTGTAATGTAGGTGTGATTCCGTTACAAGAAGTATTGATTGTTGTGAGCAAGTTGTTTAAGGTAGTCGTGTGCGTGCATTATGGTGGGGAGAAACCTGTAATTTATAGGAATGAGAGTGTTGATAGAAATAGTGTAAATGAGCTTCATTTGCAGTGTTTGAGTGGGGTGCATTATAATTGGGTGATAGAGAAAAAGTTATGATAGGAAGTATGTTTTGGAAAAAGAAGTAGTAGATTGTATCATGGAGGATGATGAGGGTGTGAAAATGATTTGTCCTGGTGAGATTGAAGAAGTAGTGTATTGTGAGCATGGGATGAGTGGAAGAATGGAAGTGAAAGTGCAGGTAAGAGGAAGAGTATATTGTGGACTGATTGATACTGGGGCTCAGATTTCTTTAGTGAATGCATCTGTGGTACGAGAGATTGAGCGAGTGACGTGGCAGATCCAGAGGAGGAGTACTAATATAAAGATAAAAGGGATTGGGTCAAGTGAGATAGTAGCTTGGGAGGAGGTTTTGTTAAAAGTAGAGATAGGAACGCTAGGGGAAGTTGAACATAAGTTTGTAGTGCTTGATGAAGAAAGAATGCCGTATTGTTTTTTGTTTGGAATTGAATTTTTAAGAATGAATGGGTTGTCCGTAGATGTGGGGAATGAAAGATTGTTGAAAGAGAATAAGGAAGTAGTTAGAATGCAGAAGGGGAATGTGTGTGTGGCTGATTTTGTAGGAATGGTAAGAGTTGGTGTGGGGGATGAAGAATTGTTAAGTATGAAAGATATTGAAGTAATGCAAGAGGAATGTCCAATGGTATGTGAGCTGAGAAAATGTATTTTGTCGGGTAAGGAAGTGTGTAGATGGGACCAGTTGATAGAAGATTTTAGGGTATTTGCGAAAAAGTTTGTTGTGTGTGCGAATGTGGTTTATTATATTAGGAAAGTGCGAGAGGATGATCTGTATGTACCGGTATTTTCTGTGGTTGGGGCAGTGGGGATGGCACTAGTAATTCACCGTAGATTTGGACACATGGGTAGGTTTAAATTGTGGGAATGTATGAAAGAGAGAGTGTTTAATCCTTGGTTGCGAAAGATAGTGAATGATGTAGCAACTACTTGTGAAGAATGTCAGAAAGGAAAGTATCAGAGAATGTATGTGAAACCTCCTGTGTTACGAATGGATGTGAGTGAACCTTTTGAGTTAGTAGTGATTGATTGTGTTTCGTTGCCAGTGACTGCCAGTGGATATGTAGGAATGGTTGTGATGGTGGATCATAAGAGTAAGTTTGCATATGCAGTGCCAGTGAAAAATAAAACTAGTGTGAATGTAGCTAAGGTAGTGAGAGAGGTGTTGCTGCCAATGTGTATTTGTAAACCGAAGCGAATGTTGAGTGACAATGGGCCGGAGTTTGTAGGACAGGCGTTTGAGCAAATGTTGAGTGATTGGGGGATTGAACATGTGAAAACGACGCCGTATATGCCTAGTTCGAATGGATTGGCTGAAAGAACGGTACGGACGTTGAGTGAGATGTTAAGAATGATGAGCGAACGAGAGAATGATTGGGATTATTGGTTGGGAAAAGTATTATGGGCATATAATATGACTGTACATAGGGCTACTGGTATGTCTCCGTGTATGTATGTAATGAATTTTGAGAAGTTTGTGAGACCTAGGTTAGGATTGCCTGAAAGTGATAAGGATGTATGGAGGAAAGGGAGTTTGAAGTTTGCGAGTTTTGAGGTAGGGGACAAAGTTTTGAAGGAAGTAATTGAGAAAGGGCGGTTGAATGTCAGTAAGATGAGAGAAAAGTTTGAAGGGCCGTATGTTGTGAAGAAAGTGATGTCGAATGGAGTGAGTTATGTGATAGAAGGTGATAAGAATGGTAGAATGAATGAAATTAGAGCGCATCAGACACAGTTACGACCGTGGAGGGAACCGCCTGAGTATGTGAAGGCTCACCCAGTGTATGGTTTTTTAGTGAATGATGAGAATGAGGAAAAAGAGGTTGTTGGGCATGATTCATGGTTGGATGGTAAAAACTTGGTGTTAGTGGAAACTAGGAGAAAAAGAAGACGAAAGGTTGGTAAGAATAAGAGATTTGTTAAGAAAGAAAGTGGTGTGGAGAAATTTTCTGGGTTTTGGTGGGATAACGAGAATAATGATGTGCGCACGATGAATCAGACGTATACAATGTGTAAATTTCCGTTGAATGAGAGAGAAAGTATATTAGTAGGATTGAGAGAATTTAAAGAAAATAGTGTGTGTATGGAAGCGGTGGATTTGAATAAATTCTGTGTGGAATTGGATGAAGTAGTGAAGGAAATAAGAGCGAATGCAAGGGTAAGAGAGATTGATAAGGAGATTACTGAGATGTCTAAGTGGTTAACTAGGAAAGAAAGTGGGAATGAAGTAATAGATGTAAGGGACATGAGAGATGAAAGTAGTGAGAGGGAAGAAAATGAAAAAGTGATGGAGTATGAGAGACCCTGTACTAGGAGTAGAGGTACAGTGAAAGAATATGATTGGGTAATGAAAACTGTGTTGTAAATGAAGAATGGTTTGGGGATAAATATGATACAAACTTAGGTGGGAGGGATGTGGTGAGCTGAGCTGACTGTAAGTATTTTATTGAGTATTAGTCCAGGTGTATGAGAGGGAAATAGGTCAGTCAGTCAGTCGCACTTTCATGTAGGCGAGGTAATGTACAGAGGCTTTTCTTTTTGTATCAATATTATAATTATTGCTTATTATTATTGTTTGTAGTATTATTGTTTGCAGAGGGAGGGAGAGAGAGAGAGAGAGAGAATGTAGGTTGATACGATTGTGGAATAAAATGTGAGTGAAAGTGAGGGTGGGTAGCCAGACGGCATCAGGCATAAACACCCTATCCTCACCTCCTTTCCTGTTTTCCTTACCTATTATTCTACCTTCCTGTCCACACGCTCGTCTGGCAATTCTTTTGTTTGAAAGTGAATGATTGTGGTTTTCTATTTTTTAATAATGTATTACATATATTTATTCTTTTCTTCCGGCAGGAATATATATTTTTTTGTATATTACTGAGATTGCCTTTCTGTAGCAATATATTCCATTTACCATTCTGACGACTGTAATAGGACTGTTGTTTGTCAAGATTTCTTTTCTTGGAATTTAAGGTATTTAATTATTATTATTATTACTATTTTTATTATTATTATTATATTATGATTGCTTTTTGCTTACTATATCAATTTTTATTATTATTATTATTATTATTAATATTATTATTATTATTATTATTATTATTAATTATTATTATTATTATTATTATTATTATTATTATTATTATTATTATTATTATTATTATTATTATTATTATTATTATTATTATTATTATTATTATTATTTTTATTATTATTATTATTATTATTATTATTATTATTATTATTATTATTAATGTATTTGCTTTATGTTAATGTTTTTTCAGATTGTGTTGCTGAAAACTGGACGATCCATCGTCCTTTTTTTTCTTCCTATTGTTGGTGGAGAGTTTCCCCTGAAGGATTTGGAAGGATTGTCCCAGAGATTGTCTCCTAAGTCCCAATTGTTTCCCTTCATTGGTCTGCGCCCTGAGGAAGAAATCTACCCTGACCCAATACCTGAAGAAGAATACCCTTGACAGCCCAATACCCCTGAAGAAGAAATTACCCTTTGACCACAAACCCTGAAGAAGAAATTACCCTTGACCCAATCCCTGAAGAAGAAATTACCCTTGATCCAATACCTCGTAACAAGAAATTACCCCTGAATCCAATACCCATGTACAGAAATCTACCTGCTTTGAAAATTCCCACAATGAAATTACCCCTTGCAATTACCCCTGAAAAATAACCCACTGAAATTACCCACTGAAAATTACCTTCTGAAAAATACCCACTGAAAATTACCCTCTGAGAAGTACCCTCTGAAATAACCACTGAATATTCCTATTGGACTTGCTCCATTTATATTTCCCCCTGAAACTGTTCCCTTGATTTGTGTAAAAAGGATTTGTTTAGCTTTATATACTATTAATTTTTGTTTTATGAATTATTTATTTGAAATTTTGCTTTTGCCTATTATTTTTTGATGCCTTATGAAGTAGTTATTTGAATTTTGTTGCTTTTGTTCTGTTATTTTTTTCTTTTGAATTGCTTATTATATGTTTTTGTATTAATTTGTGTCTTAAAATTTGCTTATTTAAGTTTAATTGATTTTTTTCTGTATAATTGTATAATTGAGTGTATTATAAATTGCTTAGTTTTTGTTTGCATTTATTTATTATTGTATTTAATTTGCTTGTTTATATCTAAGTTTGTATATTTATTTATTTTGACTATACTGACGACTGACTGACGTAATAAAGAATGACCTGACTGTATTTTTTTATTCTATAGCTTTCTGTATTTATTTAATAAAATTACAACATTGTGTGTTTGTTTTCGCTCCTTCATTTTCCCGACCAAATTTATCACACCCACTCCTTTATACTCTTTGTTGTTTTTTTTATAACAGCTACACTGAGATCTATGAACGTTAGGAAAGCGGGGTGTCTGGATGGCATTCCTCCCCGAGTTTTGAGGGAGTGTGCTTCCAAGCTGTCCCCTCAGCTTATTTTAGTTTAATTAATTTTTTTCTGTATAATTGTATAATTAAGTGTATTATAAATTGCTTAGTTTTTGTTTGCATTTATTTATTATTGTTTTAATTTGCTTTGTTTATATCTATTTAGTTTTTATTTATTTTGACTAACTGACGACTGACTGACGTAATAAAGAACGGACCTGACTTATTTTTTTAATTCTTAAAGCTTTCATGTATTTATTCTAAATAAAATTACAAACATTGTGTGTTTGTTTTCACTCCTTCATTTTTCCCGACCAAATTTATCACACACTCCTTTATACTCTTTGTTGTTTTTTTTATAACAGCTACACTGAGATCTATGAACGTTAGGAAGGGGGGCCTGGATGGCAATTCTCCCGAGTGTTGAGCGAGTGTTGCTTCCCCAAGCTGTCCCTCCCTCGTTCAACTATTTTCTATGTTCAATACTAACACTTTCTCAGTTTGGAAGCACGCACTGTCCCAACTATTCCGAAAAAGAGCCGCTCTGATCTTTCTAACTATACGCCTATGTTCACCTGTATTCTATCTAATTCTTCAAACCCTTTTAACTTCTCACTTCTTAGATCATTTGGAATCTCATTCCCT
>JABUQX010135329.1:0-5000 GCA_015478945.1 Trachelipus rathkii
CATTAAGCTGGAAATCAAAAATCAAATTAAAAAATTTATCAAGTTCTTAAAGGTAAGAGAGCCAATTTATTTATTTTATTTTTTCCTTTTTATTTCTTTCCTATTTATTATAAATATTTCTATTTATGATAAGACGGAATAGATTATTAAGAGATATGATCAAATAATATACTTAACCATAACTTATATCATAATCACATTTGCACTATATATATGACACTTAATTATATAACAATTAATATATCAGGACTACTTCTATATAATATAATTATTAATATATTATATAAAATAATATACTACACTTTGACGTCATGAGTACACAGTACATTTATAAGGCAGACCCTATATACACCATAGCTATGTTGAACGGCACTACACTTATCTTAAGATAATTTTATACCACTAATTCATGCAAATATATGACCTAAATTTTTTTACATCATTCAGTAATTTCACTTAATATTGAGCATTCTATACATTTGACGTCTATATCTAATAGAATAGCTTTACATTTTACACTTTATCATATCATCACACTACATGCACATCACACTGATCACCTAGGGGTGGAATTGGCAACCGACGTTTCCCCGGTTTTGGATTCTTTAAAAAAAGTGTATGGTTATTGCTTTTTTTGTGATTGCCCATGATGTTTCCCCGATTTCATTCTGTTCGAAGCTGCGCTGAAAAGCTGATATGTTTGTGCAAAAATTATTCTACGAGCAAAGGTAGAATAAGAAAGAAAGCAATATTGATGGAAATCACACAGCACAGCAACGAGAACTACTAATCAGACACACAGGAGTTTGAATGCATCACAACTTCAGTTAATGCGACACCAGCATGATGACTATCAGCGATATCCAACCATAGCAGATATATAAACATAGGATAGCACCAATGGTAGCTACGAGAGATTAATCACTCTTTATACACTATTTGAACGAGCGACACAGATCCTCAATGACTTGTACACGCGAGCAAACACCAAAGAGATTGAAATACTGTGGAGCTGAAAATATGTATAAGCAAATCCTTCATAACACTAACACTACCGTGAGGATTTTTCATTAAATGAAAGCCCCAATTTAGAGGAAGTTCTGCTAAGAAGAAGAAACAGGAAGAGGTTTAAAGAGAAACTATTACTATTTACTTAAAATCAGGATTTACACATTGACAACACTACGATGATTGACTTATACACACACAGTGGGATTATTAGACATTACACTTACGAAACTTATTCAAAAAAAGGAAAGAAGAATAAAAGAACTGTCCAAAAGATAATAGTGAATTTACCCGATTACTACTCAAGTTTTAAAGTCTTAACTTAATGCCAAAAGTCCCCATACTACATATCTATCACAACAGATTCTGAGCCGCCCTGCTGACTAGCAGGCAAACAGTGACACCTAATTAGATATATATATATATAATCAAACACACACTTAAAACGAGCTATATTAATACACACATCTCAACCTATGTATCAACTATATTAATACACAATCATAATCATATTTCACTATATGCACTTATAAAGCATTTTACCGCTACATGTAGACACTTATTACATTTACATTACATTATTAAATTTAGAACATAAACTACAGAGAACGACGACACACTTAGAACTTTATACACTCAAACTATCACGTAGTGAAGACACTTATTATCAATTCTATTATTCACATTCACTTATATGTGGGCCACTTCTTACATATATTTATCCTTCGATAAGAACTAACTTTATTTATCAATTTAGTCATTCACTTACATTATCACATCTATCACATCACTTATCATACCACCCACTAGATTTACTTATCACTGTAACACATATATATATATGCTGTCAGTATTTACCTTAGCCATAGCACACGCAGATTTTAGGCTGTCACGTATCTCAGTCTGACAGTAATTATAACTTATCTATAGCACTAGTCACGACAGTCATATGATTATTTACTGTTATATTCGGACTAAAGCATCGACAGTATTTTAACTGTTACACTTTATCACACATCAGATTTTATCTCTTTTAACATTATGGACTAGCTATGATATATTTATTACTTTTTAAAACAATCTTATTTTTTAATAATTTTTCAGTATTTTTTTATGGATAACTAGTATACTATAATATATATGATATAAATCTATATATATCTATATTATATATACTATATTATACTATGATATATTATAATAATCATTCATCAATTGGCTTATAGGGTCTTTGGGAGCCTTAGATAGTTCTGATCCCGAGATGTTTTTGACAAAGATATGTAAATATAGTAAGAAGTTTTGTTTTTTATATAAGGCTCGAGAAGCTAAAAATAAGAAAAAAGTAAAATAAGAAATAATAAAAAAATAAAATAAAAATTATATTGAAATAATAATTTTCAGAAAATTTGAAAATATCTCATGGAGCTTTCAATTTATCATTTAGTTTCATCGATTTTTCGAAATATTTAGGAAATTATTACCTACTTGCCTCGATAAAGTATTTAAACATGCGGCAAAAAGAAATACTTTATCATATACATATATAATAACATATGATATTATATATAATATATATATAATATATAATATATTATATAATATATATAATATATTTTTTTATCATGTTCTGGATCTTAATGCAGCTGTATTTCATATTCAAATCAGTTCGAAATGCTAACAATATCCGTAACATATCTATCTATTCTATCCATATGATTAATATATTATTAATTTTAATTTTATATTTATATGTAATACAAAAATTATTATATATTATATTTATATATATAGTATTTATTAATATTTATATATTTATTATATATATGACTATATATATATATCAATTATATTATATAATTCAATTATATATTAATTATATAATTATTACTATTATGTTTATATATTTATATAATGATGAAATTATATTAATAATTATATATTTTTTTTATATTAATAATATAATATTAATATATATATTATTATATATAACTATTATATACCGTATATATAGTATATATTATATATATATATATCATTAAGTATATATAAGACATATAAGTATATATATATAGAATTATATATATTATTATTATATATTATTATATATTATTATATAAATTATTATATTATATATTATATATTATATTATTATTATATATATATATTATAATATATATATATATATATATATATATATATATATAAATTACGAAATAGTTAATCAAATTTGAATAAAATCCATTTTTCAAAATTTATCAATATTGTTATTTCGAAATTAACCTTTTTAATAAATATAAAACCTTTTTTAAACCGGTTTTAGTTGACTCGAATCTTCAGTAAATTCCAAATCCAATGTTTTTGAAAGCAAGGTCGTAAAGGCCTTGCCCGAGGGTGAGAATACCTCTTCATTTTTCTTTTCAGTAAATTGTGTGAAATGTTGACTAACACTCCTTCACAAAAGCAGAGCAGCAAAGCAGCACGTACGGACACACACGCATCACATGAACATACACACATCACCACATATATAATAATATATATGGATATCGAAAATATCTATGATATAATATATTAGTTGGGCTATATAGTATGAATATATATATATATATAGTTATATATATAGTATATATATATTAATTTTATCATATATATATATATAATATATATATATATATATAATATATTTAGATGTATAATATAAACATACACAGATATAAATATATATATATATAATATATATATATATATATATATATATATAATATATATATATGGTTTTATTCTGTGTGCTTTGAAAATAATATTGTATATAATTAAATGAAAGGAAAGAAATATCTACCTAGTTTCTTTATTTATATTATAGTATATATATATATAGATCATATATATCACAGAAATATATATATATATATATATAATATATATATTATATATAATATATATAATATATATATATAATATTATATATAAATATATATATATAGTATATATATTATATAAGTAGCTGCCGAAAGCACCATGCATGTAACAAAAAAAACTATAATAGCTACTACAATATTGAAATAAAATTTATTGATCAACACATGTTTTAAAGAAATTAAAAACAAAAAAAATATAAATAAAAAAATAACGCCTTTTGAAGTAAATACAAAAGTAAAAAATGTGGAAAATGTTTAGATATGATAATTTTTGAGAAGAACGAAGAAGCTCCATCGCTACGAGTGAACGTCAAGGTCCCATCGTCGATTTTTTTAACTAAAAACAGATACCAGGGCAAACCCAAAGATTGGACAGAGTCGGGGTTCTATGCCTAACCTGGGGACGGGCGCCCCCGGGGGACTTCGCCCACCATCTTTCCCTCCCAGTAGGCTCGAACGCCGCTAAAAGTAAATAAAGAGAAAAATTAAATAATATACAGAGGCGTAAATAAAAACAAAAATAGTTTGGGTAACCTTGGGCTCGCGGTACCCATGGCAGAAATGGAAGTTGTGAGCAGCGTGCGCTGCCAGCTAAGATTATAAACAAATTTAAGGGTATAATAAATAAATAAAATAAGTTTGTTTTTAAGTCTCCGATGAAATTGCTTGCTAAATCAAAAATGTATTTATTTGCCTGTAGCTGTTATAGTTTTTTAGTTACCTGAGCATGATGCTTTCGGGAGGCCGGCCCCATATATTTATATATATCATATATATATATATATTAATATATATAATTATATATCTAAGTAATATATAAAATATATTATATATATATATATAATATTATATAATCATATTATATATTATATATAATATATATAAATAAGTATTAACTATTTTCTGATACTATCCTTTCAAAGCAACTCATTTGCATCGAGTGAATTCCAGATTGTTTTCCCTGTGGTGATCTACTTTTTCCAGCCGACCTCGGTCTGTGAAATTTACTTACCATCTCTGTGTTTTGACAATAATCTCTCTCAGTTAATAATTTTCGTCCTGTGCTACCTCGTC
>JABUQX010135329.1:7500-20000 GCA_015478945.1 Trachelipus rathkii
TCACCTAGGATCTCGAACTAGGATTCGAACCCGCGCCATTGCCATGCGACTCGCGCTTCTATTCGTTTGAGACGGCTATGCGCGATATATTTATTATATATATAATATATATTATTATGAATAATATAAAATAATTATAAATGAATAATTGAATATATATATAATATATAGATTATATATATTATAATATACCAATCTAATTATATATAAGTATATATATATATATATAATATATATATATAAATATATATATATATTATTATATGATATATAGAATATGCATATATATATATAATAGTTATATATATAATATAATATATATAGATAGTTATATATATATATATATTATTATATCAATATTATATATATATATATATATTAATAATAATAAATATTATATATATTATATATCTATATAATAATATAAATATATATATATAGATATATATAATATAGATACATATATATAATATAATATATATAAATATTATATATATATATCTAACTAATATAGATATATATAATATAATATAATATATTTATATATTACAAATTGTGGTGCGGTTGAACCCGTATGAAATTGAATGGGTCGATTACCGTACCTTGACCTTACACTGAGTGAGTCTAGAACAGAAAAGAGTAAGTAATAAATTTTAAATTCAGTTGTTTGCCACGCTGAGAGATTCATTAATGAGAATAGTTACAGGCAACAGATGCATGTAATGATTCCTAGTTTAAATTTTTATTATAGTTTAAATCATTTGCGTCATTCACCTTCATTTCTTTCATGATTGCATCAAATGGTTCCGATTTAACGATATATGACGAGAGACGACAGCCATTAATTCCGATTCCCACTCCAGCTCCAGCTCCAGCTTCGGCTCCGATCAGGTTTGGTTTATAACCTCATCGGCTTTAAAATTTGCAGCTCTGGCTAAGAATATCTTTATTTTAGAGTAAAAACTTTTGCAGTAGAATTCCTGTTTTCGTTCTCGGGCCTCAGTCATATATATAATAAATATATATATATATTATATTAATATTAATATATTATATATCATATATATATATATACTAAATATATATATATATATCTATATAATATATAGTATTATATAATAATATATATCGATCCCCCCTTCCAAAAAAAAAAACCCCCCTTCCCTTCCTTCCAGCTAGAGATGAAGGTGGCGGTCACATCACATGGAAAGAAGAAAAAGTAGAATGAAAATACGCAAGTCAAAGAAACGTCCAGCCTTATATGGTATTATTATAAACATATAAAAAATTATATTATATATATATACTATATCATATATATATAATATTATATATAATATATTATATTATATTAATATATATATAATAATCATATATTATTGAAAAAAACCTGTAAGTAACTTTCCTCTCTGCTGGGATTGAACCGGGCCCTAGCAGATCATCGTGGGGTGGTGGTCAAACACATACGCGTTCATGTGTTAGGGCCCAGATTCATTCCCAGCAGAGGGAAATCTACTTCAGGGTTATTTTAAATGCAATACCTATCACACTGCGGTGAGGGTGTAGAAGGATGAGCAGTTATCTTATCAATATATACTTATATATATATATATATAATATATAGATATATATTATATATATATAATTATATATATATATAATTATATATATAATACTAGCTTTAGTTTTCAACAAGGTGAAAGGGTTGTGTTGCGGTGTTATGCTCTGCCGTGTGTTATTGTTTTTGTTTTAATTTTTGGGCTATTAGAGTGTTGTTTTAAGATTTTGGTTTTAAGTGCATTCATGTTATTTTTAATAGTCATATTACGTGCCTAAGTTGGTTTCTAATTAATTAAATACTTACGAATAGAACAATTTCAAGAGAATTCACGATGAAACATATATAGAAACTAATCTTTCGCACGAACAGGGGAATCTTAAGATAGTTTTAAGTGGTCTTACTTTTTAACTTTTTTAAGTTTTACGTATTTAATTATAGCGCTTCAACAAACAAATATTTACTGTCGCATAAAGCTTTTAGCTTTTTTAAACCCTTTTAAATGTAGTAACAATTTAACTGTATCCGTTTTTTTTTTCAAGTTTTTCTTTACGTTCGAATAATTTGTAAGGGTAGGGGAGGTGTGTGTGTGTGGGTGGTTTTTTTTTAACTTTTAATGTTTTTAACTTTACATATTTACCGCCGTGCTTTCTGATTTAGTTAGTCTCTGTTCAATATTATAGAGAAAACTGTAAATAATTTATTTGTTAAGGTTTTAATGCGTCTACAAATGATTTATTTTGCTTATGTTTCTCCTGTGTGATCTTTCCTTTGTAAGGAGTGTACGTTGTTGTGTGCTTTTTGTGTTGGCACGGTTTTTTTAGTAAAAACCTAATCCAGTGGGTTTTTTTGGTGGGCTGTGTATGGTCGATTGTGTATGTTTGCTTGTGTGGGGTCTGTTTGAATGATCGTGACAGAGAAAGATGTATGGGCGTGGGGCGCAGAGATGGGGGTTCTCTATTGGACTGTTGCCAATATCGGTCCGTGGCCTGAAGGCTACCACGATTCTGTGGAATAGTCACCTCGCTAACTACTATACCTAAATTTAATAGCTGTTCGAGACCCCAGCTGCCAAGGATTTCTTTTCAAATAAAGCTAAATCGTCCAAGCTATAACTGTTCCAGAAATTCTCAGACTAATGGTGAAGTTCTGTGCCTTGTAACATTAACATACCTGTAACACGTCTGAGAAGCTTGAATTCCTAGTGTCGATGTCTATGGATTTAAAACTTGTCTCCCAACTGACTACATTATCGTTGTGTTTCGCTACTGCTCCCTATGGATGCAGATTTTCACTCCTTTTTGAATATCTTACTAAACTTCTCCATGAGACTGTCTACTTCTTCCCCACTCCAAATGCTGAGATCCTGCTATTTAGGGGTTTCAACGTACATGCAAACCACTGATGGATGTGGCTCCTCTCACTACCGATGCAGGAGGGAGGAGGCAAAAACATGTATGGTATTCTAAACGATCTGGAACAGTTGATATTAAAGAACCTACCATATAACCCAGATCGTCCGCTTAACCAATTCTTGAGAAAGTTCGCTTTGAGTTTATGTTTCACCGCTACTCCTTCTCGATACAAATACACCATTTCCCTCCTATCGGTAACTTCCTGGCAACCACAATCTATAGCTCTTAATTTTGAAACTTTTTCTTTCCAGCAGCTCCACCATGCCGCAAACGTACTTTTTTCTGGCACTTTAATCGTGCTAATTGGGGGGTTGGCGTCGTTCTCCCGCAACTACTTGCTTTGGAAGTGAATCTGTTTTGACTCGGAGGATGTCTTCACTCGACTAATAAAAAGTAGGGTGCCATAATAATCGAGGTAGACGGGTTCATTCCATTTCAACTAAATGTTTTTTCCTCTCCACAATAATCCATGGTTCGGTGGAGAATTTCTCGCGCTCCATTCAGGAGCGAAACCATTGTCTATCGGCGCCATGGAAAAACCTCGTTTCTCGTCTATCACTTACTAATTTCCCCATTCTGCTCGGGTAATCGTTGCAGGGCATTATTCGACAGCACGCGCCGCTTTCGACCTACAAAGAAAGGTGCGACAACCTACTTGGCTCTCCTACTGATAAAAAATTTCTGGCCTCTTGCCAAAACGCATGTTAATACCTTGCTAAATCTGCGCTTTTCCTCCCTTATTGCTCTCTGAGGGTTCTTCAGCTAACTCTTGTTTTTTCTAACTGAACAAGGCTAATCTCTTCGTCCCTCCCTTTTTCCATCTAATTCTACCCGAACGATTCCGGCATCCCTCCTCGGCTGGTCTTCTCCTCTCATGTTTTCCTATGCCTCTTCCCGTGATTACGCAGGATCGGGTGCATGGGATTCTGAGATCTCTAAAGTCAGAAAGGCTAGTGGCCCGGACGACCATTCCTCCCCGTGTTTTGAGGGACGTGTGCTTTCCTGAGTCGCCCCGTCGCTCGCAACTCTACTTCTCTAATGCCGTAATAATAGTACGATGTTCCCAGCTCTGGAAGCGAGAAAATCATCCAGCCATCCCGAAAAAGGGCAGCCCGGTTGAATGCCTTCTTATAGCTCTCAGCCTCTCACTTGTGTTCTATCTGAAGACTTGTGAAACTCTTTTTAACTCATTTCCTGGATCATCCTGAGGTCTCCATTCCCTTCTTTTCAGGAATCATCAGTATGGGCTTTTAAGCTGAGGGTCAACTGGTGACATACTATTCCGTATCTAACCGATTTATGGGTCTTTCTGCCCTTAGGACTATCAGGGAGTCTGTTGGGGCGCTCGACTTATAGGCATTCTGATCGAGTCAGCGCAATGCGTACTACTCTCTAGCTCCCTTTCTTTGGGTTCCTCCTTTCTCTTTGCCTACAATTTTCAAGTTTTCTCCCTGGTCTCTCCATATCAACACTCGCTGATGGAGCCACTTCTTCTCCTCTTTCCCTGTTATTTGGGGGTTTCCTCAAGGTTCTGTTTTATCTCCAACTTTATTCTTACTTTCATGAGCCGATCTCCTCTAGCTTGTAGCTTCTAACCTGTTACCTCTAGCCGAGACTCACTCTCCCATTTGTTCCACTCAATTTCAAAATCTTTCTCCCGTCTTTGCAATAAGTTGCCTCTCGTCTTAATCGCTTTCCGGATTCTATTATTTGCCGACCCTGGATATATTTTCCCGTTGGGGCCGCTGCAACCTTGTGAAACTTCAACTCTTGAGAAACTCACTTGCTTTACATCTCTCCTGTCAACCAATCACCTCCTAACTTTTCCTATTTCTTCGACGGTTCTACGTTTCACCTGCTTGCACAACATGAAACATCGGTCTGGAACGTAAACAAAAAATCTGTCTTGGAAACCTCATAAGTCACGCGGTTCTAAGGTGCGCCCTAAAGAAGCTTGGAGTTTTAGTAGGGTTGCGGGAATTTTTTTCTTTCTGTCTTACTGCACACGCTACTCAAGTTAAATTATAAGCCTTCGGCCCTTGTTTGGAGTACTCCCTTCTCCCTTTTGGGGGGGGCTCCTGCTCGCACCCTTCTTTGGGATAGATTAAACAAAGATTTAAAAGCCACCTTCCCCTACCTTTCCAAATTCTATGGCCCTCTATCTCAGAGACGTGACGCTTGGCGCACTCCTCACTTTACTAAGGACTTAAACGGTTGATTTGTTCGGGGGAGTTGCCGCTCGATTCCCCCCACTTCTTGCGTCAACCCAACGCAATTAACAAGGGTGCCATGCATCTCGCAGGAATTTACGGAGCATTGAAATCCCGAGTACTCGTCGTGTGTGGTGCCTCCGTTCTTTCCAGCCATTTCGTTCTGTGGACTCCTTCGCCATCTTTCTGCTTATCAACTGTATTAATCTCCTTTCATTAACCCTCGTTCTGCGCTCTATCTAAGAGATTCTGCGTTAGGCTTGGGTGGGTTTTTCTGTATTTTATTTCCTGCCCACTCCTTGAAAAAGTCCCTAGACCGTGAGTGGTGGATCTGTAAATATATAGAATATATATATATATAATATATATATATATATATATATATATCGATATATTACATATATTATATATATTATATTATATATATAAAATATATATATATATATAATAATATAATTATATAGATTATATATATAATATATATTATTTTATATATATACTATATATATATCATATATATAATATAATAAGTATATAAATTATATAAATATATAAATGATATATATATATTATCATATATATAATATAATATATATATATATAATATAGAGATATATATTATATTATATATATATATAATATAGATATTATTATATATAAATGTAATACAAATTTTCTCCTTACAACACAATCTAAGATAATCATAACTATTTTCAGAGTTATTTCTCAGCAATTTTTTTTTTACGTATTACGACGTGGATCACTTATCTGTTTGATCGTGGTTATGAATGTATCCTCACTATCACGTTACCTGCTCCACATAATGAATACCAACATTCAAGAGATTTTGAGATGCTGTCTAAACATTATAAAAAAAGAGACATGGAGAAGTGTTAGTTGTACCATTTTGTATATTAAGCGCTTAATAGTTTTTACTATTATTGTTTTTAGAATCTGTGAGACGCACGAGATAATATTCGCTCCATGGTTCGCCGCTACTCGTTAATTTCTGCTGTTCCTATATCAGTCAGTTCCCTAAGCCTGGGTGTGATACCAATTAGCATTCTACTCTACTTCTTCCAAAAGCAACATCTGATAGACAGAGGTATCAATTATTTCACTATTTTCTAATAAGATATTTCTACATATAAAGCAGAGTATAATTAGTATTCTTGTTATACTCTAGGTTCCGGTTCTGGGTAGGAGAGTCAAATGATCTCCTGAAGTTGAAGATATCATTCTCGTCTCGTCCACAAGTTTGTCTTGAAGATTCTTCTATTAAAGCCCGAAAATCACCTCTTCTCTATAAGTCTATAAGACTCAATATTTTAGTTTAGAAAATATAAAGGAATATTCCCCATAAACAATTATTAACGTTATAAAAACAGAAATCAGTTCCTAATGGTGTATAACGTAAAAGACCTAAATGTGTAGTTATAGTTTTTTGTGATTCAATACTTCAAGTGAATTATTGATAATTAAGGAAGAGTTTTTATTTAAATATTTAAGATATAACTGTTGTTACACTACTCTAAAAAAAGTAGATCTCTGGGCTGGAAATACCAGCATAGGTATATATTGCCATTAAGGTTGGAAAAACCAGAATATTTATATATTACTATTAATAATTTTAAATAATAAATAAAGGAAATCTTTCATAAATAAAAATAGACACTCATATTATATTGGCAATCTGCATGCAAATTTAACCGCTTTTTCGCATTCAAACATAATTGCTATTCGCATTAAAAGCTACCAATAAATCCGCAGCAAATTTTTTCGTTTTCGCATTAAGTAATATTTGCTTGGGCATAAAATCTTTTATTACTCACATCGAGAAGATAAGAACCGTATTTTCTACCGACTAAAGTACGGCTATCGGTCGGGTACAGCGTGGGTTCGCTGCGATTATTTTACTCACCAAGGGGACGGGCATGCAAGTAAGTTTCTATCGGTATCCGGTCTGGAACCGGTCGTGCCCGGATTGATCATAGTAAAAACGTAAATCGGTATGGACTAAATATAAATATAAACTAAAAAGCAAATATAGTCTAACAATTATACTGAGATACAGTTCGAACGTACACTTTCTTATTATATTAAACTCAGAGTGAGCTGTTTCCTTGACCATTTCACCAATTTCTATTCAATGTTTATTATATGAGTTGGTAGTTCAATGTGTAATCGAAATCAAAGTACCACCTTAACGTCTGTTGGAGATTTCCTTCTTATTGCCACCCCTGACGAAATAAGATAATATTTTTCTGATCCCTTTTTTTTTTTGTTATATGTTTTAGAAATTGTGTGGAGTAATCTTTGTGAAGGAACAGAGAAGAGAGAACGAATGTTATTCAAAGCCAAAGATATCCAACTTAAGAAAAAGAGCAGTCATCACAATAATTCATGGGTGGTTTCCCTGAGAAGAAAAGGCTTTGGGGGTTTATGGTAAGCAATCAGACCTCTTGGAAATAGGGGCAGATTCTATTTTCCCAGTATTTTCTTGTAAGTTTTTCTTTCTTAACCATATCTTACATTTTTCTTTATCATTTTTTTGTATTATTTAAATACATTCCATTTCTCTATCATCTATCACACACTGTTGTTTAATAACATTGGTAGCCAGAGCGTACGATCTCTATTCGTTGAGAAGTTGCCTATTCTACGTGTCTGCTGCTAGCTCTTCTTTCCTTCATTCTGTCTATTCCCACAAAATTGTGATCAAGATGTAAAGAATAAAAAGAATCATGATTCAAATTATCCCTTGACCTAAACGATTCCTTACTTTCCCCAAAATATCTTTCTAAGAAGACATACATCACATCAATTAAGGAACACGATTTTACCTTACTTAACATCATTCCAAGCATTACCTCCAAAATTCTTCTCCCGCAATATGAAGCTCGAATAAAAATAGTGACCAAAAAAGGGATCCTTGCCAGCGGCGGAAAATGACGCAAGGAAAGTTCACGGTCGAGGAATTAGCATATTACCTATCCTAGACCCAATTGGATTCATAGGGTGTGGCTACCAACCAACGAACTTGTACTCTGACGGCCTCGGCTCACCTAATCATGCTCCCTTCGGAAATTGCTGAGCTGCTTCGGGGATTGTGAATGGCGGTCCATACGATCAAATCCCATTGGCTAGTACTCTCCTCTTTACGACGGTCTCCCCAGTTGAGGACTGTGGCTACACTGAAATTCGCCCCAGTAAAATTGCAATAGAAAAGTCCCATATCTTGGTAGTACACACCAGGAAAAATGAATATCAACAGCTATTTGTCCGCCCCATTTGCGTCCCTTGATCAGACAGTGTTCCATTTATTTGGAAGTTATCACACACCTTGAAAACCCCCGCACGTCAAACCGTCAGAAGAAAAGAAAATAAGTGGGCCGTGTACAATTTTTAGAACAGAACAACAGATATTGGGAGTACCCATAATTTATATTGTTCTAAGAACAACTCATGAGATTTCGAACAATAAACTGATCATACTGGCGCGTCATATGCCATAAAAGTACCATCCAGGACTACATAATTTACTAAAAGATCTCTCACATTCAACCATGGTCGTCAGGGTCATAAACTCCTCATGTACCGGGGTACGTAAGAAAACAGACTATGAAATATCAGGGAATGTAAGCTAGTCCTTTTGCAGTGTTGTAAAAGAGGAGGACATTTGTATACGCTTGCATACACGACAAGAATATAATTGTATGCTACTGTAGAACAACAAGGGACATTATAATAATAACTGTGCGCAAAGAAACAAAGAGAAACAACCATATAGATAAACGCACGAATGCGAGTATTACCGGCAACATTCGGAATAGAAGCCCACAGTGGGTAACAACAAATTTCTAAAGATCACAAATGAAAGTCTTAAACCTGATCTATCTCTAGAATTCCCCCTCCACTACACTTCAAAGAATGAAGAGGGACCTGAATGAGAGTGAACAATGCACGAGGAGATTATAAAGTATCTGTTTAGCAGTGACAACTCTCTGAATATCTAACAAGTATAAATTCACGCTCCAGCCCTTCTTATAAGTAAATAACCAGGAACATCAGGAAGGCAAAGCAATACTAAACGGCAACCTTCTACGAGCCAAAGATCTCCAACTCCACAAATCAAGATATAGATCTCCAAAGAGATCCTCCAAATTTCGGAATGTTGTTAAGATCCCGCCTAGTGACCGACAAATTCAACGTGTTATGAACTACATCAATGATTCCCAACCCAATTCTATCAGCGAGTAATTGCTCTGCAATTGAGATTTGAAGATTCGCCAGTGATGCCTCACTGTCCATGAATACAAAATGATTCCTATTTATCAGACCCCTACTAATTAATTGATACAGAAGACCTAATTGATCCACCCGAAAATTTACAAATAATGTCAATGTCAATCGGGTTAAGTATCCCAATTACTCGAACCTCCGATTTCTTCCTTGCTCCTAATCCTAATCAGTGGGAAGGCATTCGTCAATGCCTATCTTGCTTTACGGAGCTGTCATCTCATCTTAAACTAATTACACTATAACACTCTTCAAAGATCTTACAAAGATGCCAGCAAGGCAGATTGAAGAAATGAAAGTGGTTGCAGTCGTTTACCTCTGATTTCCGAGAGCTAACAAAACTCCTAAAAGAGATTGAGAATCAAGAATAGCTAAAAAACACACATGCCAATAAGTCCCTATGGAAGATACGGCTAAAACAAAATCCTTTCCTATCATATGTCACCGACCTGGAGCTACCTATAATTATGATTGAGGTATCCGGGTATGTCCTCTAATGTGCCATGGATGCAACTGCACATTTTTGGAATGAATGGATGTACTGGTAGAAAATTAGTGATAATAGAAATATTAGAAAATAATACAATATTTCGAAGAAAATGTAAATAAATTATTGAAAATTTCGAAAAAAAATGTAAATAAATAATATAGGTAACCTGTAAATATCTTAATATCTTAGAAAATAATAAAATATATTAGAAAATGAGAAAATGATAAAGTATTTCGAAAGGAACGTAATTGAATTATATAAAAAAAAAAAATTATTTTGTCTTCATGTAAAGGATTTCGAGAAAAACGTAAATAAACCAGGAAAATCTGTAATTAATAAAATTACCAGTGAAATAAAATTAAATGAAAAATAAACCTCCCGCGTATATTGTTTGACATCCTTTTTCGCTGTGCATACGATGACCGGCAGTGAGCCACCGCGCATTTATTAGCGTTTAAGATTTATGGACCCGTCCTCCTATACACTTTCCATTTTTACGTAACCTGCCCCAGTTGCAGTTTCTGCAACTGATTCTGAACCAATACCAGTGGCCTCCACATCTAATGTCACTGGTGTGCCGTTTGTCTCCAGTCCTCCCCCTTTTAAGAAGACCAATGTGTGGGAGGTGTTCTCTATTAGTTATTGCCAATGAACCATCTATTACAATAACAGAGGTTCCTATGTCCCTATAAGCTCCAATCTTCTCAATGGGAAATCCTTTGATCCCGCTTTCATATAGGCCAAAACATTCGGCAACAACACTGGCAAGAGATCAATACAACCCCCCTATTCTCCAGCTTTGCTTTACAACGCAACTCAGGGACAGTTTGATCAGTTTCGAAATCATGAACGGTGATACAGGGTTCAGAATAGAGCATTTGAAGTGCTGTATATATTCCATTATTAGTTCTAGTTGTTTAGTTTTCAGTTTTTTTTTTCTTTCAGTTCTTTCGTTCCTAATCCTCCACTCTTTTATCTTTATGTGATAGCAGATCTTAGATCAATTGAATGAATTGACGTTGATGATGTC
Organism: Trachelipus rathkii; assembly: GCA_015478945.1. Taxonomy (NCBI): domain Eukaryota; kingdom Metazoa; phylum Arthropoda; class Malacostraca; order Isopoda; family Trachelipodidae; genus Trachelipus; species Trachelipus rathkii. Next base: position 18,503 of record JABUQX010135329.1, read on the forward strand.
GAAGGATCACTCTAAAGGTTTCTATTTGGAGAAGAATTTCTTCAGGTCGATGTTGATGACTCTTCCACATTCTCAAAGAACTCATCAAAATTTTAAAATTCATTTTTTATTGCATTTTTCTTTTCATCTTCTGTCAACTTCGAAGTTTTTTTTTTTTTAACAAGTTTGAGAAATAAAATATTCATCTTATATCATGGATATAAGATGAATTTAGTTTTTTAGTTTTTAGTTTTTTTTTAGTTTTTTTTTAGTTTTTTTTTAGTTTTTTTCTCTTTTCTATGATCCGATATTTGTTACTTATGTATTTTGTTGCTCTGAATTCAAAAATTATATTGGTTTTTGTCTGTCATGTACAGTTTTGACACTATTCACATGTAATTTTTCCCGTGAACAGACGCAAAACGGTTTAGGTTACAAACAGATAATCTAAATAAAATGTGTGTTGTTTTCCAAGTATATTGCTGTAAAGATTTCAAATTGATGGGACAAATAATTAAAAGATGTGGCGGTTTTTCATTTGTGAAATGGTAAAAAAAAAAATTACTTTTTCAGATTTTCATTTGCATATATAGTATATATTATATATATATATATATATTAGTATTATTATTATTATATATCATATATTATTATTTGTTTTATATGATATATATGTTAATTATATATATATATATATATAATATAGTATATATAGTATATATATATTATATACTATGTTATATATATTATAATTATAAGTATAATTATATATATATTTCATGATATATGTAAATATAATATAATATTATATAGTAATATATATATATATACGTATATTAATAATATATATATATATTATAAATATATATATAATATATATGAGTATTATATATATATCTTATATATAATATATGTAATTGTAGTCTATATATCTATTTATATTAGATAATGTGTATATTGTATATATATATTAATATAATATATATATATGATATGGTAGTATATATATAGTGATATATAATATAATATAATGATATATATATATATACTCACTCTCTCTATGTATAATAATTATATACAGTATAGTATAATAATAGTATAGTATAATAATAGTACTATATTATATATATAATTATAATAATATTTTATTTTATATATATTATATATATATATAATTATATATATATATAATTAATATTATAGTCTATATATATATATATATCTATTATATATGATATATATATATATGTACTAAGTATAGTACTAATGATTTATAGTATATGTATATATATACTAGTATCTATATATATTTATATATATAACTAGATGATATATATATAGTTTATTATATTATCAGTACGTATATATATACTTTAGTAACATATAATATATATATTATTATCTATATTATAGTATATATGTGTAATTATATGTTCATAATATATTATGTATATATATATTCATATATATCTATATATATATTGTTATAGACGTTATATTATTATAATAATATATATTA
>JABUQX010135329.1:22500-33324 GCA_015478945.1 Trachelipus rathkii
TATGTAGTAATTAAGATATAAAAATAGAGAGATAGTGACGAATTTGTAATAGAAAAAAACGATTATCGGGAAAAAAATCGATATTTCATCACAAACTGCTCTCAGCTCAACAATTAATATATATATTATATATATAGTATAATATAGTATTTGTATATGGAGAAGAGATGTTAGGTATATAAAGTATATATTTACTATATTATATATATATATATATTATAGTATATATATTATAGTATTGTAGTGTCTTCGATTGTAAATTGCTTTTAATTATAACTTCAAAAGTTTTATGTACATAATTTTACTGACTAATGGAAATAGTGAAGATTTATAAATTTCATTTCCAGAAAATATATTTTACAATTACAAAGCACGGAGCTTTTCTATTATGTTTAATTTTCTAGGATTTCATTTCGGAATTAATGGGTTGAAGTGCATTTATACAGAAAACCATTTGTATTTTGAGTAGTATCAACCAGCTTTATATTATATATAATTATATAATTATATTATCTATATATATATATAATAATATATATATATATATAATATATATATGTATATATATATATATAATATTATATATAAAATTAATAAATTTTTGTAATCCTAATTATTATTTTTAAATTGTATTGTAAACAATATTTATTAAAAAAATAAAAAATCTAGATCCATTCTGTTTTCCGACTCCGTCAGTTTTGATTTTTTTTCTTTTTTATTGCTACTATATGATACTTACAATGAATTTCAGTGGCAACTGGTAACGGACATGATTCATAAGTTCGCAATATTTTAAAATAATTTTTAAATCACATTTATGTTTAGAATTTGTTTCAAAAATGAAATAATCTCGACACAAGTAACAGACCATTAAGAAAAACCAATTACATAATTTGGAATCAGCGTATAAGCTTATTAGCATAAACTGAAAAAAAAAAATCTATATAATAGATTATATTTGAAAAGTAAGGACACTTAAGAAAAAAACCATTACTTATGTCGATCAGCATTAAAATTGTTATTAGCAAAAGAATGGTTAAAAGATATGGGGCTCGAGCTAAGCGGGGACAGAGGGGGGAGACGTTTTCCTAACGTAGGGGAGAGGGCGGAGACCCCGCGACACCAAATCCAAAGAGGCGGGGTTCCCAGAGACCTCCCGGAGGGGGGTCTCAGTTTCCCTGTCGTTCCCCGGAAGGTCGAGAGAACCAGACCTCCCTGCTTTTTGTGGTTTACTTGGGTATCTCCTTTAATTGAAAAAAAATAAAATAAATAAACTGACGGAAGTCGTAACAGCGTATAAGTTCTATAGTATTTTTGAAATCTTGTCCGTTTACATATAAGATTTTGATTGTGTAGGATCACTAAGCTGAAATATATTAATAAAAAACAAAAAAAAATCAAACTGACGGGAGGTCGTAATAACAGAAAAGGTCCAAATGGCTAGATTTAGCAAATTTTAAGTGTTTTTCTGCTACAATCTAACACACCAAACCCAACCTAATCTAGCATACCCCTAACGTGCTGCCCTACGATAACATAAACGGCAAAATAAAAGGCTAATTTAGTGTATTATAATATATTATATATATATATATATATATATATTATATATATATATATATATATTAATATATATTATATCTATATAACATATATATATTATATTTTTATATATATATGATATATATATATATTATATATATATATATATATATATCAGTATTAATATATAAATTTACTACTATATATATATTGGTATTCGCCCCGTATTATTACAGTTTTCACAACAATGTTATTTTTTATTTAAATACATTTTACATTTGGTTTAAACTTTCTACAAACAATTTATTTCACTTATAATATTCACTCAGACATTAAAAGTTAAAAAGTTTTATAAGAATTTATTAATATAGTAGAGCTTCGAGATCTTTCCTTCACCCATGTTTATTATAATACTGGGTTAATTACAATATATACATATACAAACAGTGATAAAAGTAAACTGCTGTAATATTCAAATATACTTAGAAAACCCGATGAAGTATAACGCATCAACTGTGGTTGAAACTATTTAGAACCTACAAGCAAAAAATCATAACAGCAAACTATAAGAAGCAGCAATTATTTTTTCTCAAAAAATGCCTAGACAACTTAATTATGCCGAAGACTCTCATTCCCAAAATGCTGAACTTAAGATATACAGAACCATTTCCAGAAATTTTTAACCATATTTTAGTGAACAGGATCAAATTGGTGAAAGTAGAGATTAAAAAATCATTCAGAAAAACTAGTCAACTATTAAACACTATATAATATATATATATTATATATATACTACTATAGTAATAGTTATATATATATTTATAGGACTTCTTCTCTTTAAGGGTAGTTACCGGATATATACTCGACGAACCTGTTCTTTTTTTTTCGATTTTTCAATTCAATAGTCGCGAAAAGGTTCGCCAATCAACCGCTTTTCCTTTTCTTTTTTTAAACTAAAGGAATACCCAAGATTAAATAGCAAAGATAGAAGAGTCAGGGTCTCTCGGCCTCAGCGGGGGACGAGGGGGGGATCTTCGTCCCCCCTCTGTCCTCGTCGGCTCGAGTACTTGTTAAATAAAGAATAAAAAAGAAAATTATAAAAAAATTAACATATAAAAATTAAGATGATAAAACAAAGCAACTTGTGGAAACTCTCGGTCTTTCTATTGGTGTTTTAGCTAACACGTCACCTGCAGGGAAGCACACATTGTGGGAAGCATGAGCAGTTTTCTGCGATCTGAAATTTTTGTAAGAATATCGTTTAATAATCATAATTCCTATATCTATTGTTATTATTAATTTTGAACAATATATTTAACTAAATTAAATTAATTTATATAAAATTTATTTATTTTTTTCAATTTCTTTTTAATTATACTAAATAGCAGCTTCTAATTCATTTTTTAATGAATCCTTAGACTAAATAAATTATAGGACACAGACATGTAAACACTCTAAAATGTCCTACCAAGAATACTGTTGACGCATGCGCTAAAAAAAAACACTGTAGGGTTCGCAAAGGGTTCGGATATTGTCGCTATCAATGCTATTTTATCTACTTCCTTTTAAGGAGTAGTGCCTATTATATCGTATATATATTATATATATATATATATATATATATTATATATATACTATACTATATATATAATATATATTATTATATATATATATTATATATATATATATATATTATAGACGTATATCTATAGCGAATATATATTATATACTATTACTAGAGTATTGAACTGTAGTATATAGTATTTAGGTATATATAGTGCTGTACGGTTTATATCTACTAACGTATACGGGTCATCGTATTATACTGATGGTGCTACATAGATAGATTGAGTATTTATAAATATATATATTATATATATATTATATATATATATTATATATATATTACTTATCTATATATTACAAACACTCTAATAGCACAAATTAATAATAAAACTCAAAAAAAACTTTCAATATATACTAAATATATCTATATATATTTCTTTTTATTATATATATATATATATATATATATTATATATAATATATATTATATACTTTATTATATATATATATATATATATATATATATATAATAAATTTTGTTATATAATGTTAACAGAGATACGACAACTTCAAGTACAGAGAGATATGTAAAATTATTCATTACACAGTGAGAGATTCCAAAATTGCATGCCATGTGTTCGACAAACCGTTAGATTTTGTTTGATTTTCTCTGACACTTAACACTGGTTTAATTTTTGGCGTAATTAAAGAGATATTTACCTATTTTCCTAGTCTAAATCAACCCTTAATTGAAGAAAACTGAAAAAATAATAATTTACTTTATCTAGTTTTTTCCTCCAGTTGGGGGATTTTTATTCACTCAGGCCTTTTCTTTCCTCACCAATGTCTTATGCTCCCAACCAGAATTTTTTGGGGTATTTAAATCGTTAGGGAGACATTTATTAAGAGATTTAGTAATTTACACGTATTTAAAATGTTAAAATAACATGTTAACTTTACCGCATTTTTTTTTTGTTTTTTTTTTTCGTTTTTTTGCTCAATTATGGTTTTTGTTTAATTATTGTTTCTTTATTATTTTTACTTCTTTTTGAGGAGATATAACTCCTATGTTAGTAGTTCTTATAGATAATGATTTTATTCAGGAATGGGAAGTAGAAGCGGAATGCCAAAGCCGGAGCCACCGTATATTCGAAAGGGAGCCGAAGCCGGACCGGCCAATTTAAAATGATGGAGTTTAGAATCCGAGTTGAAGCTGACCAAACAAACATTTACCTGTTAGGCAATAGTCATTTCTACGGACATTGTAATAAGCGTACCAGAAAATTGATCAAAAATAAAATAACAACAATCAAATTATTAAGTTGTTTAAATCATCAATAAAGGTTACAATTTTTAAAGAAATGTTTAATTTTTACACGCTGTTTTAAATTAATTATTAATTATTACTATATATATACGATATTATATATATATTATATATATATATATTATATAATATCATATATATATATATTATATTAATATATATATATTATCTATCATATAATATATATATTATTATATATATATAATATAGTATATTAGCTTTATATATATATATATATATTATAAGATATATATAGTATATATATATATATATATATTAATATCTATTATATTATAAATATTATATATATATATATTTAATATATATATTATATATAAGACTGTCAATAGTAGATAGTGGAATGTTGAGGTGACGCAAGATATAAAAGTAAAGATGCATGAATGAATGAATGTACTAAAAGTCAGTGATAAGGTTTTGAAAGAAAGGTGTATTGAAATGTATTGGGAGGAAAAGTGGAATGCTAAAAGTTGCAATACGTAGGAGAAGGAAAAAAGGAGATATATCAGTAGGATGGCCTTATTGAAAAGATTACAAGGAATAGGAAGCTGTTCTAGAAGGAAGTACGAAGGCTAGAATAAACGTTCTGATTCAGGGAGCTTTGTGATGTGATGAGAGAACCAAATGAGAATAATGAGTGGGTTATTGAGGTGGTTTGGTCATATGGAAGGATGGATGAATAAGTTCGTCGGTTCGCTCTAAGAGGTACATAAGTGATAGAGTGCGTTGGAAGCGACCGGATGGGGGGGGGAAGGGGATCGAAGAAAAAGGGGATTAAGTCAGTAAAAGAGTGCTTGAAGGAAAGGAATGTGAATTTAGCACAAGTGAGAAAAATGGTGCATAATAGGAGTAATTACATGATTCTTGTGAAGCGACGTGTTGTTGAGCCTGACCAGGTTAGCAGCGACGCTGAGAGATGCCAATTTTATGCGTGACCTGTCATGGTGTGAAAAGCTTTTTAGGGAGAAATTAGGCCGTGGACGTGTCTTACACCTAAGGGTTATGAGGGGAAGCGTTTTGGGCGGTATAGGGAAGGTTGGATCTTTGAGAACATTACCCCAATTCCGGGAACCAAGGGGCAGCAGCTGATAATATACAATATATATAAGGAAATACTTTTGTTAGCACATAAAAGTTAGGTGCTTTCTATTGTAAGTGAAATATTAATAAAAGTTAGGTCTTTCATTGTAAGTGAAATATAGTATAATATTATATATCATACTATATATTATACTAATACTCTAAATATAGCCTACATGTTGTGTGTGTGTGTGTGTGTGAGTATCGTGTGTGTAACTACTAATGGTAGATGTACGGTGGAAAGGATATCTTACTGTGGATGACTTAAATCAGACTCTTACCACTCCGATTTCATTTTAGCCACTGAACAAAAGGTTTAATTGAGAAAAAAATAAATGCCATACAGATATTAACGAATAAAGAATTTAATAGAGACTCTATTCATTTCAGTTTATGGTTCTACAATCATTATTTTAATTTATCACTTTGAAAAGAAAATTAACAAATGATGAATTGAACGGGAATGAGAATGAAAATTGTAAATTTAAAGGAGGCTATAGGTGAAATGGTAAGATAAATTAATTGTAAAGTAAAAAGAGGTAAAATAGTATTTTGCGAATTATTTATATAAACGTAAAAAAAAGTAAATATTAAATAGTAATAATTATCAATTAAGGATTAAAAAATGATTTTTTCAACCACGTCAAAAGATTTTTAAGCACTAAACGAAAACATTAACATTCCATTCGCACGCGCATACACACGCATACCACAAACATACACACACATACACACACAACACACACATCACACACACACAATATATATATATATATAATATATATATATATATATAAATATATATATATATAGTATATAATATTATACTATTTATTATAGTATTATTAATATATATTATATATATAATTTATTATTATCTATTATTATTATTATTATTATTATTTCATATATTTATTATTATTTATTATTATTTCATTATTATTATTATTATTATTATTATTATTATTATTATTATTATTATTATTATTATTATTATTATTATTATTATTATTATTATTATTATTATAATATAATTATAATTATAATTATAATTCATAGATTATTATAGATTATATATTATAATTATAATTGTATAATTATAATTTGTAATTGTAATTGTTAATTGTAATTATACTACATTGCAATTATTATTATTATTAATTATTTATTATTAATTATTATCTATTATTATTATTATTATTATTCTTATTATTATTATTATTATTTATTTATTATTATTATTATTATTATATATTCATTTTATCTAGTTTATTGGAGGGCTAGGTCATCATCATATTAATATCACAGTTTATAAACTTTTTAAATTTATGAATTGTCTATTAATATAAATTTGTCTATGAAAGTATAATATCTCACATTTGGGTACAAAGGAGAAAACGTCCCTAGTAGCCCATTTCTTGTGTATGTTTTTATTTTTAATATAAATGTATTATTTGTTTAAGATCTAAGGATCTTGCAACAATGGAGAAAAATAAAGTATTTTTGAATTTTGTTGATTTTCTACTTATTATTATTATTATTTATATTATTATTATTATTATTATTATTATTATTATTATTATAATTATTTTATTATTATTATTATTATATTATATTATGTATTATTATTAATTATTTTATTATTGCATAGTAATTATTATTATTATTGCTATAATTTTATTTATTCATTATTATTTGTATTATTAATTATTATGTATTTATTTATGATTATTATTATTATTATTATTATATTATATTATTATTAATTATTATTTTATTATTATTATTATTATTAATTATTATTAAATAAAACCGTGTTCGATCTTGCACTCTTGACAAAATGAAGCGACTTCTCTTTAGCACCTTTCCCAAGGAGAATCAACTTTTTGGCTGTCTAACCCAGACAATTTTATCAGGCCATCCATGTATGGATCGTTGTTTCTTTCTCGGGAATCTTCTTCTATATATTGAGTGACCCGATCGATGCATTCTGGTTTTCGTAATTCCTCACGATATGATAATTATATATTATATATATTATATTATATATTCTATATATCTATATATATATATATATAATAGTATTTATAATATAATATATAGTAGCTATATATATATATATATTATATATATATATTAACTTAATTACCTACGCATAAAATGGCTACCTTGAAATAGTATGTGCCACACAGCAAACGGGCAGAGATTTGTTAGAAAAAGCGTGTATGAAGTTGTGTTCTAGATGTTCGTCCAAGTCACGGGAACTCTGCAGAGATTGTCTTTGTCGTCATTAAGTCTGAGGAAAGAACATCTTTGATTAGGGAAAGGGAGGTAGAAGAGTGCTTTATTAATTTTAAATTTGTATTTTTTGGTTTATATTTGTATTTGGGGCAGACTATGTGGATAGACTGCCAGACCGGGAATTTAAATTCTATATCTCGACAAATTTGGATTTTAAACCAGACTTCACAACCCAAGTTCAAAAGTAGACAAACTAGCTAACGCAAATCTCTGAGCATAAGACGCTTGCTGGGATGGCGATCCTGCCTTCAGGATCAGTACCCTCCGATACGTGTAATAATATATAACATTATAGTTACTATATATATATATATTACTAGTATATATATGTTCAGATATATTATATATATATAGTCTCTCTAGTATATATGATATATATTATAATTATAGGGTCCCAATACTATTATACTATATATATTTATATAATTATATAGTGCATTAATTTTATTTATATACAAATCTAATTCCTTTTCAAGTAATTTAGTAACTATCTAACATGAGAATAAGTAGAATATACTAGTATATATTTCTACATAGTATATATCATTAATACTAGTAGTTACATTTATAGCATAGCTCTATATATATATATATAGTATTATATATATATATTATTATTATATAATATATATATTTATATATTATATATATTATATATATATTTATATATATAAGTACATATATACTATGTATATTATTCACATACATATATATTTATATTATAGATATATATATATATATATATATATATATATATTATTATATATATATATATTATAGCCTGTGTATCGCGGCATTGGAGATTTAAAAATGACATTAATGAAATAGCATAGTTAATTAAATTTGAAATACAGGGAAATTGAGTAGCACAATGCAGTAAACTCAATAAGAACACATACAAAAAATATATTATATATACTTTATATATATATATACGTAATATTATATATATATATTTATAATTATATATATATATATATTTATATATATCTATACTATATATATATGTAATGTATATAGTATATATATATATTATATTATTATATATATTACACATATATTATTATTTATATTATATATATATATCATATATATATATACTTATATATATTATATATGTATATAAAATAAGCAGATATATGTATTAATATATTTATATATATAGTATATATATATATATATATATATATATATATATATATATATATATATTATAAGGTATATATAGTATGTATATTATATATTATAGTATTATATATATAATAAATTATATAATATATATATATATATAATATATATATTATTATATCTATATATATTATATATAAGTTAGTGTATACTATATATATATATATAGTTATATATATATATATATATATCTTTATATATATATATATATTATATTATATATATATATATATTATATATATATATTATATATTATCAAAATTGATAATGTCACATTTTCCCTTTTCTATAAGTAATACAACGCAGGACGCTAGAGATATGCGCATGCTTTCACAATAGATAGCTCAAGATGCTCATGATCTTGAGGGATCATCAACTTCAGACTCAGTTCTTTGCACCTTATTTTTTACAACCACTTTCTTTTATCCTGCTTCTATTTTTCTCTTCCAATACAATCAGCACATGATTAATCATATCTGATATTCTTCTTTCTTCGTTCGGCCGTCTCGAAACTTAACAGAGCAAGAATTACACTAATATATCAACGGCGGAAGTTACTTTTTGGGTAAGGTTCAAACATTCAGACTAACTCCTTCACCCTTATCGAGTAGTTCTCTCTCCTCTTGGCCATTTCGATGACCTAACGTAAAATCTAAGACTTGAGCCAGATTCCTTGTGCGATGGCCCTACTGGTTAAATGAGGATTGAGTCGGCTCTGACAGTGACTGTAAGGCTTATTAGCCAAAAATTTATTTAAAGAAAAAGCTTATTGAATTCTCATCTGAAAATAAGAGCTTACTTTCCTTTTCTGTTTCTGTGACCCTAATAACTAAGACAACTAACTTTTATTATTATATATTATTATTATTATTCATTATTATTACTTATTATTGATTATTTCGATTATTATTTTATTATTATTGATTATATTATGTTTATTATTAATTAATTAATTATTATTATTATTATATATTGATTATTTTATTATTATTATTAATTATTATTATTATTATTATTGATGATTATTATCGATTATTATGATTATTAATTGAGTTTATGATTTAATGATTATTATGATTATTATGATTTTATTATTATTATTTATTATTATTATTATTATTTTTATTTTTATTATTATTATTATTATTTTATTTTATATTATTATTATTATTATTATTATTATTATTTATTATTATTATTAGTTATTAATATATATATTATTATCTATTATATTTTTATTTATTTTTTGTTTGGCTAGCAATTGATCAGGCAGTCATCTAATTTGCCTATTGGAAGATTAATAGAGGACAATTCCCTTTTTATCAGTGAAATAAAAGTTGCACTAGAGATATTTGTTGAAACCGCTTTACGAAAAGATTTAGAAATGTTAAATTTTTCAAAAAAATTTGCATTTGATAACAGATAATAAAAATGTAAGTATGATACAAGGCGGCATAATTATGATAACACAAATGCTTGGCTTATTGAAACATTAAATAAGCAGTATCCTTTATTGGATAAATTTGTTTAATAATTCTGGTTGACAACATAAGGAGCTAAAAAAGAAAGCAAACAGAATTTTTGGTACTTTATTATAAAGTGTGTATTTGTTTATTTAATATATTTCTAATATAAAAAAAATAAAAAATATGTATATATGTATTATATATAGTATTATATTTATAATATATATATATATATATATATATATATTATATATATAGTATATATACTATTATTAATTTATATTATATATATATTATTTATATATTATTTATTTATATATATGTTTATATATATAC
>JABUQX010135330.1:0-14184 GCA_015478945.1 Trachelipus rathkii
CTCTATTTTCATATCAACTTTCAGATTTTTTTGCGAAATGACTTCAACTTAAATATGCATAGATGGTGTCCATTACTACAATAATTAAGTAGAACATTTTCGAATTTTTAGTTTGTGCTCAGCGTTGTCAAATTTCCAAACCCATTTTTTTGAATTTGAAAGGAAAACAATGGATATATTTTTTGTTCTACTCATCCGATCAACCGGGCCTTGTATAGTCGGGCGAGATGCATCTTTTTTACTTAGGATAATTTTTTTTGTATCCATACTCAATAGAAAATTTCAAAAAAATTTTTTTTTTTTTGAGAAACTTTGTTCCATAGAACAAATCCAAACTATTGCATATACAAAGAAATTATCTAAGTAAACAAAGATGCAACCTTGCCCGACCTTATCCAAGCCCGAAATTTGATGTTGCATGCAGATGAGTAGGAAAAAAAACAAAATTTCAGTTTTTCACATTTCAAATTACGAAAAAATGGGTTGGAATTGGACATCGCTGAGCACCAAACTAAAAAATTCGACCTGTTCTAGAGCTCTTTACCCCACCCATCTATGCCATATTTTCAAGTTTGAAGAGTCATTTCAAAAAAATTCTGAAAGTTGATAAGAAAATAGTTCAAAAACCATGGAGTTTTAAAATTTGAGACATAATGACTAACAGTCACAGGAAAAACCGGAAACTACTTTTTAACAGGGCAAAAGAAAGCACATTTTGGTGTTTATATTGTCAAAATCGTCTGAAAAATTACGAATTTTATGTCCATTTTCAGGGGGGCCGTAAAATTAGGCTACGCCTGAGCAAAATATTGAAGTAAGAAAACATTAATGAAAGCACAAACAAAATATTATGAATATCAAAATTCAGAATATAAAATAAAAATATGGAAAACCCATAAAATTTTTGAACACAAACTCAGGGGCTTCCACCTTGTAGGAAATTGGAACCCAAAAAATGTCCAAATTAAGAGCATATTTGCTAAATTTATAATATAATTGTTCAAACATGTAAATCCCACAACTTAATTGAAAAAAGCAAAAAAACATTTTAACATGTTTCTAGTTTTTCAGGCTGGTTTTTTTTCATGAGGTACATACTTCCTTCACGGTACAAAAATGAGCTTGTTCCCAACCCTAGTCTCATCATGGCGTGAACCTTTGCAGTGCCCACGTGAGCCATCTCTCGATGAAACAAAACCGAAAAATGGACAAGAATCTGGAAAGGGACCACTGCCAGATTCACTGCCCCCTCTCCTTGCTTAAAAAACAACAGGCGATCCTCGACTTTCAAGTGCTGCCAGTAACGCCGGAACTCCTTCAACCTTCCCCCAGCGGACAACCGGTCACGGCCATCCTGAATTCTCCTTTTCACACTGCGAATTACAAAATCCGTCTCCTGAACCCTGAATAGCTGATCAACATCGACCAGCTGGTTTCCCATCCTTCGCCCTATCCTCTCCACTCCACTTTTAACATCGCTTTCGGCCACTTCCACAGTACCCTGGCACGCCAAAACTACTTCCGAGGTCCGCTTAATGCTTGCATTCCTGAAGTCAAACTCTACGTCAGCCTCAGTCAGGAAATTAATACCCACGATGCAACACATTGGGATCATTTCTCCCGAAATGACGACAAACGGGAACTCAATCTGTTTCTTGTCCGTGCTCACTCTCAACACTGCGCCCAAGTTTGCCTCCACGAGGGTCGACCCCACACCTCTGATCTGCACATTTACTCTGCGGTCCTTCAGCAACGCACCTTCCGCTCTGGCGGAGGCAAACACGTTTTGAGAGACAAGGCTAAGCATCACACCAGTATCCAGGAGCGCACAAAATCGTTTATTCCCAATGGTCAACCACGTCCAAGCGACCCCAGAACCTTCATGTCCACAGGTTGGGATGTCCGACTCAGCCCCCGCAACTTGCATAAAGTAATTTACTCCAGTCCGCGGTTCTTCCTCAGCCGACTCCTCCACTTCTGTTTTGGATTTCGACACCCCTTCCTTCCCCGGTGCACTATCCTGTGCCTTCCCTTTAACAACCTGGCCTTCCGCCGCCCGATGTTCCTCCTCGCCCAAGGATTGACCAGCAAAGTCCGGGCGTTCCCGAAGTGGGTTAAAATGCACTCCCCCCATACATTGGAGATGCAACTGCGACAAGCCCCCATCCTCAATAGAAGGATACATGACATACATGATGGGCGCATCAGCGCCTTAATGAACCCAAATGCGGATCTTATACATTTCACTTGCAGCGAGCAATACGTCCATGATAGGAAAAACCCCTTTTTGCATCATTGCCCTAAATTGTGCCTTCTTTTTACCTTCAAAAGCAATCCGATAACGTTAAGGGTTGTCCATCAATTGCAAAACCAACCCCCGGCGAAGTATCAGACCATCAGCAGGAAGCTCCCACTCCCTGCGGTTTATTCCCTTTTCCCTAAGTACAATCAACAGACTGTCGAACAGGGAATCGGGTCCGCCGTCCACTTTTTCCATCACTTCCAATCCCCTGGGCAATTCGTCCTCTGCGGGCTTCTCCTCAACAGGCAATTGTGCGGGGACCCTAGAAAGCGCATCCGCCAATATGTTTTCTCTTCCGGGTCGGTATCTGATCTCGAAGTCAAATTCGGCCAAGTCATCCACAGTCCTTGCCAATCGACTGTCACTCATTTTCATAGCGTGGAGGTACACCAATGGGCGGTGGTCGGTAAAGGATAACTGGCGAACCATTATAAGAATGCCCTTAGTTCTTGACCGCACGCCATCGCAATGCCAGCCAACTTCTCCGTTCAATGGCAGAATAACCGCCGCTGCGCGTGAAAAGTCATAGAATGAAAACGCTATCAACCATCCTCCCTGGCTGCCTCTGATAAGACACGCCCGCCGCGCCTGTGCCCGAGCATCGCACTGACAACTAAGTTTCTCAGCGCTCCCGAGGAGTAATCCGGGAAGGTCAAGCTCACATCTCGTGCCATCTCTTCCTTCAACTTTTGGAAAGAAGTTTCCATTTCCGTCGTCCATTTGACCGACTGATTCCCATTCCTTAAAGTCACAGCGGACAACGGGGCCGCTATCGTAGAACACTGTGGTATAAACTTACGCTGGAAGTTAACCAATCCCAAAAATTCGCGAACCTGCCTCAACTGCTGGGGCCTCGGGTACTTCAAAACCTTCTGCACGTACTGTGGATCCTTCTTCAGTCCGTCAACCCCCACCAGATGTCCAAGGTAAGGAACCTCGCTCCTGAACCAGTGGCATTTGCTGGGTTTCAATTTGACACCTGCCTCTCCCAATTTTCTCATCACCTTTTCCAAGAGGGTCAAGTGGGCATCAAAATCACGCTCCATGATCAGTATGTCATCGATATAAATGACGATCCTACCCCGAGGAAAACCACTCAGTAATGCCTGGACCTCACGCTGGAAAGCTGCCGGGGCATTCCTGAGCCCGAAACTCCGCCTTAAACTGGTAATGCCCCCTAGTGGTAGAAAAGGCAGTACATTCCCGACTATTCTCGTCGATCGGCATCTGATGATAACCCTTTACTAAGTCCAGAGACGTAAAATAGCGCATCCCGTGAAGGCTAAACACCGCCTCGGTCAAGTTCGGCATAGGGAACCTATCGGGCTTCGTGACGGCGTTCAACCGACGGTAGTCAATACACATACGTATTGTCCCATCTTTCTTCTTTACGGGGACCACGGGCGAACTCCACGGCGAAGTGCTCGGCTCGATGATGTCCAACAAGCACAACTCCTCACACTGACGCTCAATCTCTTCAGCCACGGGAACCGGAAATCTCTGCGGACGTTGCCAAATGGGTGTCGCATCATACAATTCGATACGGTGAGACGTCAAAGCGGCACGCTTCACGTCGAATTCCCCGACACTAAGAACGGCATTATGCTTCAGCAACATCTGGTAAATGCGGTCCCGCTCAACACTGGTCAATCCCTCATCCAAGATCAGTTCTTCTCTCAACTTCTGCTCAGTCCATTCGTCCTTGGACACCCCCTCTTCTTCCAATTTCACATTCACGCCCAGCTCCTCCTCGTCCAACAATGTGTGCAATAAGCCCAACCATGCCTCCTTCACCAATTTGACTGGTTTATTACTAATGTTTCTGGCCACGACTTCAAAAGATACATCCGAGTCCACGATGCCGGACATCACTAAAATTTGCTGATTCAACTTTTTCGCAAGTTCCTCCCCATCAAAGAAAAACTCGTCCCTCAGTTGTCACTTCCTGCTGGGTTTCCTTTGTTAGCTTGTCTGCCACGTTCACGCTGACCCTCTTCCAATCACCGATCCCAATCCTAACGGCCTCTTGAACTTCACAACGAACTGCAAAAATGATCCGTTTACAACGGTCATTCTCGTCACAACCCTTCAAGTAAAAACCCTCTCTTGCTTCCTTTCCTAAAATTCGCGAAAAACGACCCCTCGCAGGGTTAATGGTTACACTATTTTCAGTGAAGAAATTCATTCCCAGTATTAACTGATGCGACAACCCACTCATCACCAGGAATTCCACCGGCTCCATATCAATCCCGCGGATCCTCAACGAAGGCGTCACCGCATTATTCACATGGAAAACATCTGTATTTCCCAATCCCCTAACGCCCATGCTAACTTCTCTCCAATCACCTTTCATTCCCGCGGCAAAATCCGCCCTGATCAAAATTACTATGTGGCGAATCCGACAAAGCAACCTTCGCAGCTGCCCGCGGATAGTGAGGCGAGGGTTCTAAGCCGTCCACCCGTTAATTCGTTGGTGCAACCGCCGCCGCCTCCCACGCTGCTCTCGGCTCGCCACCCGTTACAGCTATCAACGGGGTTCGTCTAATATAGTATCGGATTATGTTCGCTGGCCCGCGGTGACTATGCTCCCGTTTGACACCAACCCTTGAAAAGATTAACCCTTCCCCGCCCTCCTCGCCGTTTTCCCGACCGCCTCTACGCGAGTGAAGCCTCGGTGGATTTTTCCTACCGCCCGTTCCCAAAACGGACGTGGGTTTAGCCCGTTCCCTTCCCGTCCCGACTGTCCTTAAGGGAGTGAAGCACTTACGTGGATCCCTTCCCGTCCGTTCCGCAGACTCCGATGAACTGGACGGTGGGTCGTCTCCGGCCGACTTCGCTCGACCCGCGCTCGTTTCCCGGGCAAGGGCACCTCTCGGGAATGCCCCCGTTGGGAATCTAGCGTCCGGACCGGGGCCGACTGACTTCATGATTCAGCCCGCCGGCTGTACCCGTGTCTCCCTGGCAGGGCAACTCTCGGGGGATGTCCCCGGAGATCTAAAACGCCTGGAGCGGGGCACTGACTCAGTGAATTCACCGGCCGCCTGTACCTGTCTCCCTGCAAGGGCAGACTCTTTATTAATGGCCGCTCACGGCGGCGGGGCAACCGGGAGTTTAACGCAAACAGTAAGGTCGCTACAAAATTGAACACGCTTCTCTATTTTGTTTGCCTTGAATTGGACAAGGGCCTTCTTCCTAAAAGGCTATTTCAATATTATCGGGAACAACAAGAAAAGAACAAGACGATTTTCAATTTATAATTTCAACGCTGAGACAACGACTCAAATTGTCACACAAGGACCCGCCAATTTTGCCGGGGAATCAAGCGGCTTGAGAAAGAACCATAAACGATATGTCAACAGTAAATGGAGTGGCAGTGATACCCTTGCAATGACCACCCAAGCGTCCCCTATGGTACACTACCAACTGCGATGTTGCCGTTAGTATTTTATTAAATATGGCAGATTCGATATAACTCTCTTTCAATCTCGTTGCCCAGTTTTGGAATGGACTTCACGTAGGGTTTGCCTAAATTTTGAGGTAGTAATCATCAATTATATGATATTTTAAGGTTTTAACAGCTTTTCTAGTGTAGAATTTAATGCTCTTTTGAATGGTCTGGTTATTTTCAACATGCAAAAAATATTTTTTCACATATACATAGGGGGATATGGGGGGTATTCAATTTTGATATGTCATAAATGAAAAAATCACGATAACCTTTTATTATTCAAACCGCGTCAGCAAACGACAACTTATCATATATTATATTAAGATAACATATATTATATTATTTTGGTTTAAATATTTTTTGTATGGAGAACGGATTTGCCTCTGTGGCATGGGAACATTTCTAAATTTTCAAAAGTTTCCCCATATGCAGCGGCAATCCCTGAGTTTACAAAACATTTATCTAAACAAAAAATGTAAATCTTGCCTAGTAGTATAAATGATCTGAAAGTTTCGTATTGACTTGAACAAAAAATAAAAAATTTATCAATAAATGCCTTTTTAGCGAAAAAAATTTTTTTTTAAAAAAATAAATAGAACAGGTGGCTTGTAAATTTTTTAATATTTGCTCAACTTCCAATGAAATAATTTACAGCTTGTGTACCTCAGAAAATACCTAATTTCTTTTAGATTAATATGTGGTATGCGCAACAGTTTTTTGCCGCTGATCACGAGAAAAACTTTTGAAAACTTTGAATGTTTCCCAGAAAAGCGACAAATCTGTTGGGCATGCAAAAATTTTCTTTAAACAAAAAATGTCAACCTTCCCCAATTATATACGCTGTGCAAATTTCACTGATCGGTGTAAATAATAATCAAATTTTCATGGTTTTTTATTTTTTGAGTTGCGCCGAAATTTTTTTTTAATGATTGGTATCATGCAACATTTTTATATAAATTCATACTGATAAAAATCGAAATTTTATGGCCTTTATAACTCGACGATATAAACATCTTTTTATTTAGATAATTTTCTGCTATGCCCAATGGGTTTTGCTGCTACTGCGGAAAACTTTTAAAATTCTATTAGTTTTCCATCGAACAGCGGCTAAAAGCGTTTGTATACAAAACATTTATTTAAACAATATGTGTAATCTTTCTAATTATACATGCTCTGAAAGTTTCGTATTAATCGGATATATAATAAAAACGTTATTACTATTTCTTTTATTGCCAAAAAAAAAAAAAAGAAAAAAAAAAAAGAAAAAATTTTTTTTCCCAAAAATATTTTGGAAATGGTGAAAAATATATAACATTTTTACTATTCATCTGAATTTTATTTAAATTTTTCCAACTTGTAAAAATTGGCGAGATTCGCCATTTTTTTCATTTTATAAATTTGTTTGTATACCCAAGCGGTTAATTTTGCCACTGCTCAGCGTCTTCAAACTCTGTCTTGTACTAATTTTACTAAAAAAAAATTTTTTTTTACATTGTAGCATATATTTTGGGTATAACAAACAAATCCAACGCCTTTTTATACCTTTTCTTTTTTTTTGTTATTCAATTTTTGTATACATTGGAAATACATTTTGATGTATGGAGTATATGCATATAAAAGCTTTGGTATACTTCTGAATAAATGTAAATTTTAATAGGAGAAAAAAGAAGTTGTAGATTTAGCAAAAAAATGAAAATAAAAATTTTTTTTGCTATAATATTGTTGCTAAATTTCTATATTCCGAATGGTTGGTGTATTGCAAATATTTCAGTGAGGGCCGTGTTTAAAAATCTTTGTAGTTCAGCAGAAATCACCTGAAAAAAGCTTGATAGAAATGCTTGATTCATGTATTTATGGAAAAGAAAACTTACAGAAATTCTAAATGCGCCTTTTTTGTATATGTTATTAAAACAAATATTGTACAGAAATATTTTCTCTTTCGAATGGTGTAAAATTTATCCCAAAAAAATTACATTAGTGTTGCTACGCGCAACGTCCCCTTAAGTCAATGTTTCCTGATTCTGCGGCAATCTCCGCGGAAGTTAGGCGCTAATACACGCAATCGTTCCTTCGAATATGAGGAAACAGTTCTTCCGGTCGTTTCGCGAGATTCCCTGTTAGTTTTCACTGTACCCTCGTTCAGTTTTGAGGACTCCCGGAATACTTTAAGAAGATTCCTGGAACAATTAGTTGAAAAGTTCCTGATAAGTTCAAAGATCTCCTAATAGTTGTTCATGGATCCTCGAAAAAGCTTCAGAAATCCCGGGGATACTGTCCACTCTGCAACAGACAAAATACATACTCATTACCCCATTATCTAACCTAAACTTCTCAATAAAACGCGTCCACTGGTTTCACACTTACCCAGAGGAGTGGAAACTTGACCTTTCACGGTTCTTCTCTACTGCTTTCTTTGCTCCCTCAATGCTTCCCTGTTATCAATTTAATCATGGGCACACAGCCTCACTTTCAGTTTTACCATAATGTATTTTTTGTATTTAATTGTAAGGGAAGAAAAGGGAGTTAGTAACAATCATTATTTTTTATCATAACTCATAAAGAGTTAATGATTTCATAACTGTAAAGGGTGCATAAATTATAGCTGGAGGGAGTAGGAGTCCGATAATTTTGATATGATGGAGCCAGAGATTGAATCTGAGCCATCAAAATAAGTTACAAGCTCTGCAACCCTGTTATTATATTCCTTTTTTTTTGAATATCATTTGTCTGTTTACCATTTTTGAAGATTCATATGCTTCTATATTGCCTTATTGAGCACTTCTCTCCCATCTTCTCTCCCACTCTCTTCTCATACTCAGTCGGACTCACTACCAACTTGCTTGCTCCTAAGAAGAAAGAAATCCGAATTACAAGAAAACCCAACTTTCAAGCAAGGGAGGTAAAACTTCAGGAAAAGTCCGCAACAGCAGAATCGACTCATCTCAATTTTCAAGCATTTCAAAAAGAATAAATTGGCAAGTGAGGTAAACGCAGGAAATGTCTATGACTGCTTATCGAAACTTTAGAAGAAAAAAGAGAGAATCTTAAACGCAGGAAAAGTCTGTCACTGCTCATTGAAACTTTAGAAGATTAAAGAAGAGAATCATCTCGTTTTATGATTTTTAAATCATCACCCAACACATATAGAGGCCTATATACCAAGAACCAAAATTATCATCAAAGAACTATTTTAAGGGCTCCCTATATATTGGTAATCCCGGAAGTAAAACACCCAGCGCCTTCTGATAACTCATCAGCATTTCACCAGTAACTACTTATTACGATGCCAAACAACGAAGAATTGAATACTTACACTCCATATTACTAACTCCTTCATCCTCACCAAGAAGAGTTCGTCTCCAGAAAAAAAATAAAATGAAGACAAAGAAAAACAATAATTCTAAAAAATAATCTGAATCAGAACACTCCAAGAAGATGACTTAAGCGAACTACAAACGAACATTATCGATACGGACTTCTTTTATCATTCTCAATTAACTTTGGATTATGGTCTGAAGCTCATTTTGAATTCCACTACGAACCTTTAGGCTCCTCTTCGAATTCTGAATAATTCAGTACCATCTCTCATTTTTTTACAAATGAAGAATTTATAATTGCAAAAACTGAACTGATTTCCTTCAACTTTCTCAATCCCCTTGGTCGTCACCAGTAGTACGGAGGGCTTTCCGCTTGCCCAATGTGTATATATATATACCGGGATTTTGGCACCCCTTCGGAGAAGGGGTGTGCCAGACGGTTGCGAAGCAACCGTCGTACGTGCCTCCCCCTAGTTTTGGCCCCTTTTGACCCCCCTTTAGGGGCGTAGCCCCTCTTTTGATGTTTTGACCTTGATATTTCGGCCTTGATACCATATCAAGGCCTGAAATTGACCTTCCATAAAGGTTCGTAGGGGATTAGTAGGGATTAAGTCGAACTCATGCAGGTACCTGCCGCCCTACCTTGGGTAGGTAACTATCCTAACATGAGGTCATGTAGGTACCTGTCCTGTATGGACCTGTCCTAACTTATTTCCATCCACACTCACACCTACCCCTACACACACGCACAAACACACGGCTACGTATACACACACACACACACACACACACACACACACACCCGCTAGGCTACTTATACACACACGCACACCCACTAGGCTACTTATACACACATACACCCACCCTAGCTCACACCTACACCTACACACATACACACATACCTAGACACATACATCTACACCTACACACACATAGACACATACACCCATACCTAGACACTTACCCATAGACACTTACACTCACCCATAGACACTTACACTCACCCATAGACACTTACACTCACACACACACACACACACACACACACACACACACACACGCTAGGACACTTATACACACATACACCCGCCCATAGACACTTACACTCACCCATAGACACTTACACTCTCCCATAGACACTTACACTTACACTCACACACAGATAGCACTTATACACACACACATGCCTCAACTTTGAGGCCTCAGCTTTGATGCCTCAACTTTGATGCCTCAACTTTGATGCCTCAGCTTTGATGCCTCAGCTTTGATGACTCAGCTTTGATGCCTCAATCTTTGATGGCTCAGCTTTGATGGCTCAACTTTGATGGCTCAACTTTGATGGCTCAACTTTGATGGCTCAACTTTGATGACTCATCTTTGATGACGTCATCTTTGGCGGTTCATCTTTGATGGTTCATCTCTATGACTCAGATTTATTGATGGTTCAATTTTGATTCAACTTTGATGGTTCCCAATCACCGTAAGGAGTGTCTATTAGTGTTCTATTAGTGTTCTATGAGTATTAGATGAGTGCCAGGTGAGTGCCAGGTGAGTGCCAAGTGAGTGCCAAGTGAGCTGTTGAATGACAAGTGAGTGCTACATAGTGCCAAGTGAGTGTGCCACATAGTGCCACCTGAGTGCCACACTTTTTCAAGCCTTTTCTAGCTTCCCCTGAGCCTAGAATAGCCCTAATATTGGTCTACCCCTTAGGTTATACAGGTATGAGGATTCGATTGGTGTATATTATAAGTTGCTAGGATGCTCCTAGTATGAGTTAGCATTTTCTAACACTTCTAGCATGACAGAATATATATCTAAAAAGAGTTACTACTGAGCAGTGAACGCAAATCGTTTCCTTGTCCGCGTCCCATCCGTGAGGTGACCCCGCCACGAAACCGCCTTCCGCGTGCGCCCACAGGCGCAATGATTTCCGCGTATCCGCCACTGCGCCCGCAGGCGGGCTAATATTACCTCGTGAATGATAAAATATGATATCAATAAACTATTCAAAGAATTTCTCTTCAAATATACTATGAGTCATTCATTTTTATCTCATACTTAAACATTTTTATTAAAACATATATTTTACGTAACCTTAAAGCAGTAAAAACAGTAAATCAATAGTGCTGTTGCCTAGCAATAAAGGGATTAGTAGGGCTTTGTTTTACTGCTTTACTGCTTTACTGCTTTTTACATCATATATTTATTAACATCATGTTTTCTTTTATATTCCAAAGCAGTAAAGTAAATCAATAACGCTGTTGCCTAGCAACAAAGGGATTAGTAGGCTTTTGTTTTAAAGCTTTACTGCTTTACTGCTTTAACACATATATTTATTAACATTAGTGTCATATCATTACATATTCTAAAGCAGTAAACAGTAAATCAATAACGCTGTTGCCTATGCAACAAAGGGATTAGTAGGCTTTTTGTTTTACTGCTTTCCTGCTTTACTGCTTTCTTTAACTTTAATATGTATTATTATTATTATGATCATATATATTATACCTTAAAGCAGTAAAACAGTAATTCAATAACGCTGTTGCCTAGCAACAAAGGGATTGGTAGGCTTTTGTTTTACTGCTTTACTGCTTTACTGCTTTAACTCATATATTTATTAACATTATGTTTTCTTTTATATTTTTTATTTTTGTTTTAATACTTTTTATTTATTATTTATATTATTTATTTTTATTATATTTATTTCTATTTTTATTTTTGTTTTAATACTTTTTATTTATAAAGTTTTAAAAATTGTAATGTAAGAAAAACATACACACGCAGTGTGTCTATTATATAATCATTTTATTTTACTAAAATTGTACGAAATTTTATTAAAAACATATACTTTACAGACCTTAAAACAGTAAAACAGTAAATCAATAACGCAGTTCCATAGCAACAAGGGATTAGTGGGGATTAGTTTTACTGCTTTACTGCTTTACTGCTTTACTGCTTTAATTATTCTCATTATACATTATTCACTTGACGAGTATGGATGTGGAGAAATTTACGTTCCGAAGTCCGGCTACATGTCTTGTAGCAGGTCCGACAGGATGTGGTAAAACCTTTCTATTATTAAATATTTTAAAGCAAATGGAGATTTTTGAGCAGATTCCGGTAAAAATAATATGGTGTTATAATGTTTATCAGGAGAAATTTAAGGAATATAAAGATGTTATTCAATTTCATGAAGGCATATATGATATTAGATCACTGGACAATATACATGGTCATAAAATTATTGTATTAGATGATTTAATGCACAAGTTGAATTTGGAAATAGCAGAAGCGTTCACCGTTTATTCTCACCATCTAAATATCTCGGTGTTTTTCATAACACAGAACATTTTTCATCAAAGCAAGCATATGCGAAGTGTTTCTTTAAACACAGTATTTACTGTTGTTTGGACAGAGAAGAGACATGAGCCAAATTAATGTATTGGCAACTCAAATGTTTCCCCTTCAAAGGAAAGAGTTCTTAAAAGTATATAAAGAGGTTACTTCGATCCCTCACGGTTATTTGATGTGTGAACTTCACCCAAAAAACACGTACAGAGTGTTGCTCCGTACCAACATTCTTCCCTATGAGATAGAAACTGTATAATGAGTGCTCTAGTTGCAAAGTATTTACCTCTTATAAAAAAATTTAAAAAGCTGAAACCATCTGAAAAACGTAAACTAATTAGTGAGGATGAGAAATTCATCCAGTGTGTATGTGAAGTCTGTTTAAATCTTATAAAAAGAAATGTTCCTTTAAACAGACCTCAGAAGGTAAAGCTACGTCGTTATAGAAACATCATTAAAAACTCTCCCTCAACATTAAAAATCTGAAAAATAAAAAGAAGTTACTACAGAAAGGAGGAGGCGTATTCCTGCCATTACTCTTCTCCGTTATAGCTCCACTGATAACTAAGTGGATGTCCCCATGATGAAGAAGGTTGCTGTACTTCCATATAATGAGTATGAGAAAATGAAGTTTAATAATACAGCATCTGTACAGAATTCAGTTCCTCAGATTCATCATTCACAACCTCTATATGACCAGTTATTACAGCGCACTGTGCAAAATCCACAATCACAGTTTCATCATTCACAACCCCAATATATGCAGATATTACCACACAATGCATTGACATTACAACCTCTTTCACATCAACAACAACAGTTGCACCAGCAGAATCCTTATATTGTGAACGACTCATTATCTTTTCAGCAACCTCTACCTCATAGCTTATATGATCCTAAAATTGATCAGATAACCAATTACGAAAAGAAGTGTACAGGATATTAAATTCAGACATTAACATCCATGAGAAACGCATCTTATACCAAGATGCCATACAAAAATTGATAGATCTTAAAGACTTACATCTACATCCATCACTACGTAACCCGCTAACCGATGATGTAGATATACCTAATGAAGTAAAACTTGAAGTGAAAAATGAAGATAAATTTAAAAATATCCTAGAGGAGAGCTTACCTATTAGAGTGCGTAAATCAGGAATAGCTTTATATAATATTTTAAAAGATCAATTATCTTTGAATGAAGCAGGACAGATCGTAATTGATGATGAAATAGTTAAAGGTTCAAATATTGTGGATTTGATAGCTGATCTCTCCCGTAACTGGAAGAAGGGTCCTGTAAAAGGCTGGAATGAGATCAAACAAGAACTTCAGACTATTAATTTTCCCAGAACTTTAATCTTAAATACACGACGACTAGCAGACTTAGATAATATCCCCATGACACCAAGACCTGATTCAAGTCCCTCAGGCACTTCTTACGCTTCAGATAAATTTAAACGTGTTAACAGAGGAAGAATAAGAAAAACACCTTATAATAAACCTAGTTGGATTAAATCGTAATTATGTATTATCATATATATATATATATATATATATATATATATATATATATATATATATATATATATAAAACATATAAATATATATATATATATATATATATATATATATATATATATATATATATATATATATATATATATATATATATATATATATATATATTTATATTGAAGGGCCTGCCAGCTTAAGGAAGATTTAAGATTTAAAAGTGGATTTTCCTTTGAAAGAACTCAAAGTATAAT
>JABUQX010135332.1:0-26117 GCA_015478945.1 Trachelipus rathkii
ACTTCAGAAATACGGGATTGATATATAGTTTAAAGTGTTTTTTTGTCGCAACTACATAACATTTATAGAGATTCATTGATTTAACTACATAATCATATAATTATAATCTGATTAATTACTTATTGCCTTAAGATCTGTTATTTGAGATGCATGGGTTATTATATAAGAGGAATGTTCTTTTTTTTTTTAAACAACATATAAAATCAAAAATATTTTTTATCCTTTATTTGTAGTTCATATTTTTAAATATTGCTGCATATTTCTTAAATAAATGAATTTTTTACTATAAATTCACTAATAAGGGTATCTTAATAATTGATTTATCTTTTAGCAAAACGCATGATTAATTTTAAACTAAGAGCATATCATCTTATACATTATTTTTATAATATAATGTGTTTTTTAAATTTCATAAAAATTAGTTTTTCGATTTATGTCCTATTTGTAGCATTAAATTAGCGCATATATATGGTTAGTATTCTACCGATTAAATACCTATAGGGCAACCTATGGGGCCTCTTATAAACGTTTATTTTCCGGGTTTTTTGATTAAGCTGGGCTCTATAAAAACAGAGCATAAATTTACTTTATTGAATATCAATATATTACTAGTATTTTACATACCCTTCCGTTGTATATATTACTCGGATAATCATCCATTCCTTAGTATCTCTTTTTATCTTCTATATATATATACAAATTTAACCTATCTATTATAATATATTATTTATGTTATCATCTATTTATATATATCTATTCTATATCAATATTATCAGTATATTATTTCTTATTCATAATATCTTATTATTCTTATTTCATTATATTATTCTTATATACTAATATATATATCTCTATAATTCATCTATCTCACATTATATAATTATAATTACGTATATATATTACCTTATATATATATATTCATCATACTATTGTAATTAATTTCATACTTACTATTATATATATCTTCTATTTCATATAATATACTATACTAGTCATTACGGTTTCGTGACCGGTTTCAATATTCGTATAGTGAGTAAGTTATTAGTGATAGCTTTATGTAAAATTCACATTATCTTATATACTTATCATTAATAGTATTATTATACTATAGATATTTATTAGGTAATCATGGAATTCGGAAATCGGTAATTCAGAATCTGGCACTTTTATTTTGCATCTGGTTTCCGGAATCGGAATTCGGCATCGGCTTTTGGAGAATTTATGTAATACGTCCCATCAACTATATATTAATATAACGTATAATTAATATCTATTATATATATACTATATATGATATATACTATATATTATATATATATAATATATACTATATATCATATATATATTATATTAATATTAATATATATATTATATCCTATTATATCTATTATTACTTTATATTAATATGATTATTATTATCACTCTATATATCTCTATTAATACTATTATCTCTTAAATATATATTATATATTAATATCTATCTCTATTACTTATTAATATATTTATTAGTTTTAACCAAGTTATTAAATCTATATATATTTTATCTTAATATATAATTATTACTTATTCATTATATGTATTATTATATATTAATTCATATCTTCAATATATTTCTATTACATTTTATAATTCTAATATATTATACTTCCCTATTTTATAATATATACATAGTTATTATATATATTAAGTATACTAATTATAAGTACGTATATGTGAAATACATTGGGTTTATTTTTCTAACGTAGTTATAAACTATAGGGTATTGTTCTAATACATATCCTTCTATTCAGTTATAGTTCTATTATATTTATATATATCTAATTATCTACCGGTTATCTACCTGTCTATCAATTATTATCTAACTATCTATTCACTTAATAACTAATATAATGCTTAGGATCTATTAGTAATACTCTATATATTTTTAATATCTAAATTAAATAATTAATTCATATTCGTTCTTATACTTATATAATAAAATTATTCAATCTATCTATATCTTTCATTAATGAACATCCTATACAAATATTATTAACCCTTTCAGTCCTATATGTTATATCTCTAATTTATCAATATACATTATATTTTTAACTATAATCTATTTGTATTTCTAATGTTCTTATATAGTTTACTTATATAACTTCTATAATTCTCATTATTTTTAATATTATTCCTATTATTAGATAAAATATCTGAACAACTATTATACTTAAAATAAAAATTCAATCAGATACTATCCTTTTTCCAAAATATATATTACTATTCATGCCTCTCACTACCTTATGATCTATACAGTTATACAAATCGATTAGTTCCACTCCAACTATTTATTTTCATGTAAGCCACACTCAATATTTATTATAGCCACACCTCAGGCAGTTGAAATTTCCCCGACAATGTATAAAAAATAACTATACGCCTACATTATCCTCCCTTTAGATAACAACATGTATCGCCTATATCTTACCTCTTTGTCATATTCGTAAATTACTGCTTATCTTATTCCTTCTTGTATTAATTTGATTGTATTTAATTATTTTTCCCGTTTATTTCTATTCTTATTAACCCATCAGAAGCAACCATTTATATATATGAATTTCTTTATTTTTTCGACTCACCAGATATCTAGTGAGAGTGCCATAGTGTGAGGAACCCTCAGGAGATAACAAGAATCATTATTCCCCGTCCCTAGTCATTATTATATATATAAACCTATATTACTTCATTCGATATAATTCTTCTATAATAGTATGTCTATCGTATTAGCTTAACAATACTCTTTCTCTCTTTAATTGTTCATATTCTCTTATCACTATAATATTTATATCTTTAAACAATATATATATATATTATCTATCTTATACTTATTATTATCTTACTTAACTCTTCTCTTGTTTTGATAGATATGAAATGTATCTAAATCTTATATCTATCTATATTTCCTATAATTATATATACATTATTATCTCTTTATTATATTGTAATCTATATATTTGATTATTAAGTACTTATATCTACCGTATTGTATCCTATCTCTCGCTGTGTTATTATATTACTGTCATACCTTCATTTTATCTAAATGTATTAGTATATTATACATATTATTTATCTCTTTAGTATCAATCATATTGGTAGTGTTTATATCATTAAGATCTTATTCATCTAATTTATAATATATATCCTATAATCTCTTAATATCATATCTCTATTATTTTTATCTCTTATATCTCTATATTTCCTAATATTATATCTAATTTATCGATATGTCTACTTATAACTACTATATAATATATTATTATACTTATATATAAAATATATATATAATATATCACTATTATCTATACATTACTTATATATCAATTGGTTAATATATATATCTTATTCATATAATTCTATCATATTATATTATATAGTATATTATTTAATATATTATACTGATTTGGGCGGTTATTTTCCGTAGGAAGCAGAGATGGTCCCGTACAATCCTTTCGTTGAAAAATCCACCATCTTCATCAACCTGTATATCTGTGGTCTTAGTTACTATTATTGACTAGTATACATATATTCTTATATTAATATATATTACCTTTTTGTACTTCCATATATATATATATCTACTATATATCTTCTCTTTAATATATATATATCTCTATTATATTATATATATATAGTTGGACTATATATTTATATCTTCTATTATATTATATTTAACTATTAATCTAACTATGAATATATACTCTATTTCGTTGGATAATAGGTAATGTATTAGCGTATGTACGCTATCCCCCCTATTTCTAATTCACCGACTTTCCTTTCTCCTCTCCTACGATACGTGGCCATCATCATTCTTTACGCGTTAAACCAACTCACTATCTTACTAGGTTTATTCTTTCGCTCTCGGTGACCATCTATTTGCTTCTGCTCATCACGTGCCGTACTTATTTTTTTCACTCACTCTACTTTACCTTCCCTATCGTCAGCATTCCTATACCTACCTATCTATTATACTCACCTACCTTAGTATTATGATATACATATCACTATCTCAATTATTCCTCTCAAATTTCTTCTTCTCTCCAGCCTATTCATTTTATATCTTTTCTTTTATCACTCCTACATTACTTAGCTCTCTTCTCTTGCATCGCTGTCTGACGCGCTCTTCCTATTGTTGAATCAGTAGTATCTCTCGTCTCAGATCTCCTTATTATTAGCTACCTCGCCGACCCTAGTATGTATTTTTATGCTCAGCTCACTTACTAGTATGGGACTATGATACTTAGTAATTATTACTTAGTGAGTTAGTATAAATCCGTCTTTTTACACTCTTATTTATTATATAATATCTTCATATTCATATTCTAGCTTTTGTGTGTTTTATGTCTTAACGAATATGCAGTACTGATCTAGATATTTTGATTCAATTATCAGGGTTGTTTCGGGCTATTTAGATTCTATCGAGAGTTTTCCGTTTTCATATTTCTCAATAATATAATTAGTCTCTTAATTTTACTGTGTTATGTAGATCAATAGTGACACATATTTTCATTACTTCACCCTGTGGCTATACTAGTGAGACACCAGTCTGTGACTTTTATCTGCTAATATGTAATTACCCAAGTAGGCTAACTAACTATTATTGAGTAATTATTAACTGCCATACCTTATATGTAATTAACCCTATCCTATATATATTAATATCTATCTTATTATACTATATATATCATTATTCATACTATATATTATATTTTGTTTAGTTTTTCTACTTTATTTATAATCTTATAAAAGTATACTATATTATTAAATTTTATATCTTATTTTAGCTTTATTTATATTTATTTCTGAATTATATATATTTTAATATATCATAACTCCTATTAAGAAGCTATTCTTTTATTTTGTATGTTTTTTGTTTAATATCTTTATATATATCTATCATATCTATATATATTATCCTCTTATATTATATTATCTTTATTACTAGCTTTACGATCTTTCTTATTGAGCTTTATGTACATATATCCCGCTTTTTTATGCTACTCGCTGCACGCCTATGCTTTACTTCTCATATATCTCGTTAACGTATTATATTCATATAATTCTCTATATCTCATTAATACTGTAATTTATAATATTATTCTACTACTTCTCTATTCCGATGCATGTACTTATAATTATCTTCTCTATTTTATCAATATTTCTTCTTCTTCTTTTATATATATCTCTTTATCTATCTCTACTCTCTATTTATATCGAATAAATTACGAGTATCTATCTTAATCTTAATTATATATCGTAACAAACTGTTCCTCTATATCTAGCTCCATATACCTCTTATATAACCTATAGTTTCTACTCATAGTATAGTGAATTCTAATTTATAAGTATAATAAGTTGTCATATCTTTTCAATGTTATGAGCATTAATTCATTCTAATATATATTTTCATCTATTATAATATCTATTAAATTGTTTTCTAAATATCTCTTATATATATATTATCGTCCTCATCTATATGTTTCGTACTAAATATATTCATTATATTTACTAATTATACCTTTATCCTATAATATATAATCGCTAGGCGTCGACGACGCGGACGCGGTAGGCCCCGCGGGACGCGCGGACGAGATGTGCTAACGTGCGCGCGCGCGCGTGGATGCAGAGTCGCCTGATAGTACGTGAACTAGCAGGCGCGCGGAGGCGCGCGGCGCGCGCGCTGAGGTAAGAGCGCGCTATAGTGAAGCGGCGTCGTCAGCGCGGACTTACGTAAGCGATAGTGACGCTGAAGCGGGTTATTTATTTGTACGCTTGTTTTAATATGTATACAAAATAACTAATATTATACCTATATCCTTTAACTTATTACTACTATGCTTTCATCCGGTAGTCCCCTCCAACTCAATCTATATATAATACAATTTTTCCCTCACATTCGGTTATCTCTTCTATTAATTGTTCCTATAATACATCTCATAGTGCATGCACTCGTATTTTCATCTCTTTCTTTTCTTCTTCTCTTCTCTTATTAATATTATCTATTCATTTACTTAACGTGCTTATTGAGCACGGCTGCTACTATTTAGTACTGTTTTGCCTAGGACTGTAGTACTGCCTGCTGTGAACTTTATAAGAGCGCTAGCGGATGGATCGGATATCCGAGCTTGAGTAGTCTTGAGTACTATGCGCTGCATTGTATTCTTCTATCTTATGAGGTTTGTACCTTACACTTCTATATATCTTATATTTCTTCATTAATCATTAGTTATCTATATCTTACTACTATTAATATATCTATATTATATATATATATTATACTTACTATCTATTCTCCTATAGACTGTACTACCATTCCCATTGTATTAAATTCTATATTAATATTATTAATATATCTAATATCTTATATCTCTCATTCTATTAATATATTTTATCTTATATCATTATATTCTCTATTTAAGTATATATATAACTATCTATTCACTTATTTACTATATATTATATTTTAATTATTTTTATTAAATATATTCATTATATATATTATTTATTATCTTATTATAAGTATTATTAACTTATATAATATATATAATATATATTATAATTTTACGTAATATTTACTAAATATTATATATTACTATCTTAATTTATTTTCTTCTATATGAATCTATATTCTTCATATTTATATTATATATATCTAGTATATTAAATATATCTTACTTATATATATATTACTATATCTATTATTCATTTATCTATTATTATATATATACTATCTATATATCATTATCTATCTCTGTATATTTATATATATTATTATAATATATCTCGTCTTCTATTATTATATATATATATTATATATTATATTATACTATATATTATTAACATATATATTTATATCATATCTATTTATAATCTCTATATATATATATATTAATCAATTAATACTTATATTATTATTATATATTTCATATATCATATATATTTATCTCTATATATCTTACTTCTATATCCGGTTAGGGTATTTTGGTGCTATTTTTATGGCCCTCTATTTTAGCTGATTTTTTTGAGAGGCTTATTTGGGCTTATTGCGTTCATTCAGGTATACCAGTAATATAATATATATATATATTTACTATAAGGCGACTCATTTACTTTTGTCTACCTTTATTTTATTTCGTTGCTTCCGCTCTATATTTTACTACGTGATATACTAATCATTGCGTTCACCACTCTTCTCATGGCTTCTTCATCTCTGCCACGCCTACCCTATATAGTTCTATACTTAGTGTTTATGTTCCACTTAATGCTTCACATCTATTATATATCTCAAGCTCTCAAGACCACCTCGTTGTAACCTGCTCTTGTTCGTTGAACCTTTTTCTCATATAGTGTTATAGCATTGTCATACTGACGAGTCGTCATTTTATCATATCACATATTCTTTTTTCCTTATTTTCTATATTATTTTGCACTATTCTACTCCATATTATCCTTTAATCCATATACCCTTTATCACGACTAATCTTTACTTATATAATCGACACATACTATATATCAACACTAGCCCCTATATCAATGAGTCTATTTTGGAGCACTACTCCATGTACTCATAGATTGCCTATTGCGTTTTGTTTACCGTGCCTATCTACAGCTGGTCAATTTTAATCTTTATATATATATTTTTAATGTAAATTTTACTATAATAATATATTCTTTCTCTCAGTATATCATAGATGACTTATTCTAATTAATTATATCTTCTATTATCCAGTATATAATATATCATAATATAGTATCCTGATAATGATAAAATAGTTCTATAATCTCATATTAGATTATTATAGCTTTTAATATCTACTATTACTATCGAGTAAATTTAGATATACTATTTCTCTGTCAATCGAAGCCTATTCCTCCCTTCTATCTTAGTACTTATATTAACCCTCTTACTTACCACTCTCCCTTCCCATCCTCTCCTACTGTCCTCTCTATTTTCTCTCCTATACTCTCATTCCTATACTTATCCTATCTACCTACATCATCTTACTCTTCATTCCTATTCACTTCTTATCTAATATTGATTCTCACTTAATAACTACTCATCTATTTTTGCACGGCCCTTGGTACATTATCGCGAATACACATCTCATAATTATACGCTATTTTATTATTAGCTTTTTGTACCCTCTTGCACACTATATATTTTAAATAGGGGTTCATATACTGTTACCTTCTCTTTCCTCTCCGTTAGACACAGCTGAGCTTCAGTAAGCTAGTTGTATTCGATTGTCACTATTATTACTATCTCCTTCGACGATTTAAACCAATATATTATTGTATATATAACTATCATGGTTATACATATATATAATCATTATTATAATATATTTTATATTACCTTATATAGTGCTTTCACTATTTATAGTATTAATCATTATTGTACTATTTTTGTCCTAGCGAGACGCTCATGTTGTCCTTTTGGTCTAAGAAATTTACGACAGCAAATTTCACCTTCTATCTGTTTTAAATCCATGTTTTTACTTTCATACAACAATCTTCTCTTAGTATTTTAGAGAGATATATTATCTATAGAACGAATACTATAGTCTTGCACTTTCGTCTCGTTTTTTATTATTCTAATTCACTTAAATATATACCCCCTAGCGCGTCCTATCTGTGGTGTCAAGTTATTCGTTTTCTTCATATTAACGCTTAGTTAAACTTTTCATTTCCCGGGTGCCTTCCTGATTCTTACTAGGGTTAGTTTAAACTTTACTCTACATGCAGACTTGGGATAATTATTTACCACACTTTTTCTTCACTAAAAAAAGCTTCAGGTATTGCAATTGTACTCTCGTTTACGCCTTTATTTCCCGCTCAAACTCACGTAGGATATTTAATCTAATTAAATTTAGTCGAACGTTTCGGTGGCATAGGATTCTGCTCCCTTGGCTTCTTGCATACCTGCCATCCTCATAAGCCGTCACATATGAAGTCATTATACGCTTATCGTACCAAGAGTAGTTTATATATTCAACGTAATTTTATAGCATTATGCCGACTGATCCCCTCATGCTACCCTAGCATCTTACTCAAAACTATGTACCTATCCATACTCTTGTTTAAACCCCCTTTGTATTGGTACCTATCATCAGGTTTACTTTTCCGTTTACTAACTATACTATTCTTTTCTTATCTCGTCTCCCTCGTACCTATTGATATCACTACTTCTTGTGCTAGTGCTGGTTCCTGTTCTGCTTTATCTGGTTACCCGCGTCTATTTTCTATCTACTACCTCATGCTAACCATTTATATATCGCTAGTAAGTTCTATATCCTTAGCTACATTTTATCACCCGCTTTATCATACACCTTCCAGGTTTCTAGAGTGAGGAAGTTTCCGGGCATCTAATTATTTTCAGCTGGAGCTCGGAACTAGGGAAGCGATTGTTTGAGGCAGATTACACTAGTCTCTTAATTTTTAGACTCGTTACACTCAGAAAAAGGTTGGGCATATCCTTATATGGGAGGGAGCTATAGCTTCTATATTGGGGTATATATATAAATTCTGACTCTTTCTCTCGTCTGACATATATATATACTTATGGATTTAGCTGAAATTTGGTACACATATAGTCACTGATCCTATCGAGTCTAATTATAGTAATTGAGAGCATACACACATGCACACCACCGGCGTAGTCAACTAGACTCGAAATGGGCGTCTGGCGAGAACATCGACGAAGGTGCCGCAAAGTCTCTCCTCTTTGGCTTAAATTACCCTCACGTTAATACTACAATTTGTGGTTGTATATATAGGTATTAGAGTATGTGGAGCTCATACTTAAATGTCAATGGCTTCCATAGACACAAAGGATATAAGGACATACAGTCTAAA
This sequence comes from Trachelipus rathkii, assembly GCA_015478945.1. Taxonomy (NCBI): domain Eukaryota; kingdom Metazoa; phylum Arthropoda; class Malacostraca; order Isopoda; family Trachelipodidae; genus Trachelipus; species Trachelipus rathkii. Next base: position 9,892 of record JABUQX010135332.1, read on the forward strand.
GTAACACTATCATAACGAATTGTTGTCATGTATCCGGCGCACGGTCATCCACGTAGTTTTTCTCACATAAAACGCTGATTACAAAACCACGCACACCAGTCACTGCTCCTAAAACATAACTGCCCTGGATATTTAGGGGCCCACTGGCGTGGCTTATCATACACTAGGACATCCCCATTTAGGCGGACTCCACTTTGTTGACTTCGGCGTAGGGCCTGGCTCCTTTCGCACAATACGAGATCGAACTATAGGCTGTTCCCACGTTCCACAGCGCTCTTTTTACCTTATGGACACACCCCCAAAATAATGGTAGAACTTACACTGTAGACTACGGTAGCTCGTGTGCGGTCCTCCTTTTGTGTTTTACTATCAACTCATCCAACATAGTAGGGCTCCAGTCTCAACACATTTTCGTTTTTTTTCATTGATTCCTTACTCTTTTAACTCGTACTTCGATTTGTTTCCAAATAACTCTATTAAAAAACACTTTTTGGCTATATTTCATTTGTGTAGGGATGAATTGCTAAGACTGTGTTCGAATTCTTGTTGCTTATTTTTAAAATTTGAAGTTTTTTTCATTATTCAGTCAATGATTCGGTTTGAAGTAACTACCAAAAAAACTGAAAACTCTTTACATTTAGGAATTTCTTGATTTTATATGGTTGCATTTTCATGCTTGCTGACTGTAGCCATTTTACACGATGAACATTACATGATGGTGTTGTGGTAGCCGTTTTGAATGACCCTATTCTTCATTCATTATTATCTTCCTTTTCAAAATTATGGAGTTTTTCAATGAATGCTCTACAGATTTTTATAAAAATCCAGTATAAAAGTATAATGACGATAAAAAATTATTTTGTCGCTTTGAAATATCCTGATTGTGTTATTAAAAACACATGACTTTCAATATTCGATCGATCAGGTTGGTTCTCATTCAGGCCCTCTAAGTCAGGTATGATAAGTTTGTAGGAGTATTTAGTTAAATCTATGTGAATTTAACAAATCTTATCGTAACGAACTAGGATGGCCTGAAAACGAGCATGAAGCCCACTAATTTTTTTACTCAAAAATGGGGAAAATATTTAAATTTCAGAGGCTGTAACTTTTTTTCCTAAGGATTGCGATTTTCGTTTTCACTATTCTTCAATTATTATTTTTATGAGTATATCCTGTGATTTTCAAAAAAAATTTTTCGTTTTTTTTTTTATACAATCTTGATTTTTTATTTAGATTTGTAACTTTTTTTCTATTCATGAAGACAATAATTTTTTTTTCTTTTCATTATCATTTTTTTAGAGTCTCTGTGTGTTTTACTAAAATCTGTTTTGAGGCATTATTGAATAATTACCTATGTTTTTTAGCATTAATTTATTTAAATTTTTTACTTTTTTTGATGTAAATAAATTAAATTTGCAAAATTTTTAAAAATTCTTTTTAACTGGTTTCATATATATTGTTAACTTAGGTCTTCACACTTTCTGAAGTACGGCCTACGGCTTAAGTGCGAGAAAATGATGTTCAGAATACGTTCGACTATAATAAAAGCCTATGAGAGGTTTAATTATTCTCACTGTAATTTTTTTCCTAAGAGACTTTACCCATTTTTATTTATTTAGAATTTTTTTTTAATCTATATGCTATGATTCTTTATAAATCCGTTGATCCTTACTGCCTGTTATTGCTAAATGTACTATTTTTATTTAATGCTACGATTAGATGATAGTAATCACTCATATGAATGTTGTAATTTTGTAGGCTTCTATTTTTTATGCTTATCGTGTTTTTATATAGTTCTTTATTTTAAGGGCTCTTTGTTTGTTCTTGGGTTATACGGCAAACGGCTCCACCCTGATTTTTATAAACATTCAGCATAGACTAAATATGAAGCTTAAAAAAGCAATTAGCACTAAAGTTTGAAAAATCCATAAGGCTTTTCGTCTTCTAGTATTTTGATCTAATATTTTCTGCAAATTTTCTAATTTTAAAGAAAATTTTCCTAGTTCAGAAATTAAGTTGTTTTTTTTCGAACATTGTTTAATGGCAGCTTTTGACATATTTCTCAGCAAGATTGCCATAAAGAATTTGCTAATGTCCTTTTTGTTAACTTTTCTGAATTATCAATGTGTTTGAACTTAGAAATTTTTTAGAAATATTTCGGTAATACTAGATATTTACGGCTTTTCTTGATCTCCACTCAACTTCGTCTTTCACATGTAAGCTTTAGGCAACTATGCAATGCGCAAGTCAATTTTATTACACTTTAGGGCCTATAAACCTGATAAACAAGCAATATTTTTGAAAGTATTTCAAACAGAAGCTTCCCTTTGCTGTTACGCCACTGAAACAGTTAGAGCCATCCATGATGGGAAGCTTTGTACGTTTCACCCTTTTACCTTTGAGATGGAGATGAAATGTGGAGTTCTTTGAAAATTGTTGGTATCCAAATAAGTTTGTATTTCTTCTTTGGATAAATATTTTGTGCTAGGCTGGCTCTGGCAACCTTCAGGGGTATGTCTCAATTTGTGCATACGATGTACTAGGCATTGGTTTTCACTTCTGATAATTGTCTCAATAAAGTTGCAATTCTTCTTTATTAAAGTATACTGCGTCGGGCGGGGTGCCAGGCCGCCTCTTTGGAGGGGTGATTCGGTCACTCTAATAACTAATAATAAAAAAAAAAAATTTTTTTTCAAATTTTTATACGAGTCATGATATAGTTGGCTTAGATATATTTTTCTTAGGAAGTTTTTATATTTTTAAAAAATGTTAGAAATTAGGGTAAAATGTCCTTATAGAATTTCACTTTTGAAAATGTGAGTTTTTTTAAACTTCGTTATAAAATGAAAGATTGTGGGATCGTTTTACTTATTTTTTTCAGTGGATACCTCGAGTATAGTTTAGTTTAATACTGGCAGAGAAAAATTCGATTCAGCAGCATGAGGTGGAAAAGCGGGGCTCACTTGGTCGTTCACCCGCCGTTCAAAATTGATGGAGGGGTGGCTCGGACACATTGTTTTTCGTATTTTCGTATTAATATTGACATCTTTATTACGTAATTAATTTAATGTTAAAAAGTTATTATTTCAGTGAAAATTTTTTTAAAAATGAATTATAAAAGAAAAGCGTTAAAAAGTGTCAAAATTTTTGGGCGGAGGGGTGAATCGCTAATGATTTATCCGTATTTTATTTATCATTATTGACATTGTTTATTACTTATTACGAATTTAGTATGAATATAATTATTATACTTAAGTAAAATTAAATATCATTGAAATTATCCGTCAAAGACATTTAAACAGATGTCGGGTCACCCTCATGGTGGCTCCGTTCACCTGCATCGGGGGCTGACTTGGCGTTTCAAACTTTAATAAATTTATTATTAACGATCATTTTATTTTTTGTGTGCTTTTTACCTATAGAAAATTGATTTCAAAAAAAATTTTCAAGTGCATTAGGGAGAGTCAGGGCCAAGTTACCCTAAGTGGTCCGGTCCCGCCGACGTATAACTGTAAGTAGTTACTATATATTTATTTTTTCTGATTAATGTTAGGTCTTAATTAATTACTTACAGAGATTAAATATACAGTTCTGCAGTGAGTATTGTTTGAATAGAGATCTTTGATTTACTGAGGTTATCTTACATGCACAGGATTCTCAGGAAGAGCAAAAGTCTTGCTTCGATATTTTCCTTTAACAATTAGATCACCCTATGAATGAAGAAGGTTAAGTAAGTAATTGCAGTGAAGAATTATGGGAGAACTCGTGGATATTTTGAAGATTATGGTCAACCATGTCGGAGTATACACTAGCATATATGTTATTTCCTCAGACACTGGCTCGGAGAACCTTTACAATACTCAAAAAGAAGCCTCTGAATTTAAGCCTCTTTTCTGCAATATATCCATCTTTGATTTGGGTTTCTATAGCTTCTTTTCATACTTGGCTTCATGGTTCCAGTATATCTTTTGGGGCATGATGTCCGAATTAATGCTGTTGGTCTTTGTTCTATAGTTTTTCTGAGAATATCTTACTCCAATACTGCGCGCAACCCAAAGTGTGCAAGTTTCTTTCCAGTAATTCTTCTTTTAACTACTGACCACTATTGGGGCCTCCTGTCTTTAGGTTATTTTAATACCTTGAAGTGTCAATGCTATTATTTGTAGAGAACACTCAATACTTCTGCAGGCAGCTTGCCAGTAATTAAGAAATGGTGACATGATATGTTGGGGTTACCAAAGTTTCCCACGTGCATATAATTGGATAATGTTGACTAGACTCTTCTTCTTACTCCCCCAATAGTCTGCATTGTTTTCTATGATTGGTAATATTTCATCTTCCCAACCAGTGTCAGTCCTAATGTATTTTATGAGTGGATCAATTCATCTTCTATTTGTTCCTTTGTCCTTATATTTTGCATTTTCCATAATTTCATAATTTACTATGCCCAGTATACTGACTTCTGCAATGTTCCGTTCTTAGTAAGCTTAGAAAAGCCTGCAGCAAGAGTAGCCAAATCGCGGCGTCCAACAGTTTCAATAGTGTATCTGGGTGTGCTTCAGTTTGATATGTTGTTGACACTTTTGTTTGACATTATTTACCGAAATGTTGGTAAGTTGCGTAAAGTATATTAAGGCGCCATATAATATGAATAGTAGAGATATTTTATCATCGGAAGGTGAGTTATTATTACCTCTGTGTGGGATTGAAGTCGGTGATCCAAATTCTGGGTAAACATTTTCATATATTATGTTCAAATGCAGATTAAACTAAATGATGCAATTTTGAAGAGCTATAATCCTATTTTTATTTTTTTAATTCTTGATTTCGTAGTTGTGCAACAGCCACCCTTGTTTACGCCATTTAATTTGTTAATCAAGTTATCGTATGTTTACTCCATTATCAAGTTTCGCAAAAGGCTAATTGTTTTTGGCGTATATCTTATAATGATTAACGAGGCCTAGTTGTGATGTTTGTAGCGTCCTCATTTATCAATTAATGGAGGTAACTTATCTGAACGAGATCGTCTATAATATTTAGCATTATTTCAAACCTGTTCTGAAGTGCTTTGTTGTTTTAAATCTCTTTCCATGTTAAGTTGCAGTAGGATATGGCTTTGAAAATCAAAGGATTTAGAATAATTGGAAGACAAAGTACCGATAAAACCGCGATTGCCATCATTTTTTGTGTGGCATTAATTCCAAATCGGTTAAATACTTTGTTTATATTTAAATTTTTTTTTTTATATATAAATGTAATTATAAAAAACTTATTTTAGTGCATTTTCCTTTTTAAAAAAAAAATTTATGCTAGTAATTTTGTAAAATTTTTGTTCATGACATTTAAAGATTGTTGTTCTTGGTGCAGTTGCCTTGTATTCAAATCATTGACAGTTTAAAAGACTCTACAAATTCGTCGTTTAAACAGGTGTCATAATACGTGTGCCGAAAGCTACTGAGCAAAACCGTATGGACGGCATACTAATAAGCAACTTTGCTGGGCTCTAGATACTAAATGTCAGATCTCTTGGGAAAGTGGCCACCGTATTGGGCAGATCTTTCCAGTCGCGCCTCCGCCCTTCTGCTTTCGCTATGAAGGAATTACACTATGTATTTATTTTCTCTGAAAGCTATAGATCGAGAACTGGGGTGGGCCTGAGAAATGAGGAACACCAGCCATAAATAAAGACACGCAAGAGATTAAAGCAACAGAGAAGAGCAATTACCGATACTTTGTTAGGGCGAAACATTTGACTTGATCTTTCCATGATAACGTTTTTTTGGGCTCTCTAGGAGACGGGATTGAAGTCCTCGGAGATCGAGAGGTGTGCGAAGAGACCAAGCTTATCGGATGGCGTGATGCCTAGAATTTTATTTAAAGGAAAATATACGCTCTGGCATTCAGATGAAGATCGCACTGGTGTTCGGAGATGCAGAGATAGAACTAGAGTGAAGGTATTTCCACATCTGCAGAGACTCGTCCAGGAGCTCTTAGTATGCCGGCTGGTGAGCGTCCTTTTTGTCAGTCCTACTGGTTGGTCATTTTTCGACTCGGGAAAGAGAATTAAATTTCCCCGAACCAGCCTAAACCTTTTTGCTAGTGTTTGAATGAGGCACAGTTTTTCCATGCATCCGTCCTTGTCCCTCAATTAATGGAACAGGCTTCCCCCCCAAAATCTTTCTTACTGGCCGTTTGAATCTGTGGAGGGAATTTATTAATTGATGGTTAGTTATAATATTAATATTATCACCCCTATCTAATTTACCTATGATATATTTATCCTATACTAAAAATTACTATACACCTATACCGTTCATTTAATACGATATGTACTAGTCATAGCAATAATATAACCATTCTAATTAATATTTTTCTCTATATATAATGTTATAATAAATAATGATAAACCATGTGATGGTTTATTATCTACGCCCACCCCGTTATTTATTTAATTGACTATCCTTGACTAATCTAGGTAAGTAATATTTATTAAATTCATTTACTTAAAAATATATATATTAGCTGTATATATGTATCAACCAGTACCCGGCTACGAAACTTGCTTATTTACCTTTTTTCCAGAGATAGGGGGGAGGATGGGATGCGCGCTAAAGGGAGGGTTGGTTGTGTCTCATAGGAGTTCATCCACTACCGCTCTGGTAACACAGGTATACTATAATATATATATATATATATAATCTATATAGTATAATATACGGAAAGTTTATATTACATAACGGACTACCGTATCTAGTCACTGTATTCCTATATACTATACCTAATATATGACTATAGGCTTCCTAAAAAGTATGGTACTATAGGGAAGCTACTTTCAGTATACCTGTATTATATATATAAATATAATATTTTTTTCTCTAGCAGAACTTCACACTAATATAAACCTGAGTTATATATCTATATTTATATATCTACTAATCATATCTCATATATATATACTCACTTGATATAAACATTATAACCCTCACTGATATCAGTTATTAATATATATTACTCTATGTATCCGACAACTTTATATTGGCTAGTTATGTATAGGTATATTAGTGAGCTCTTGCGTGGAGTTTAAATAAACTACAGTGATATACGCAACTTCAACATTATTACATGTATGGAGTATAATTATACATATACTCACTATATATTTATCCTGTTACTTATATAGGATGAAATGTTCCCAGACCAGTGTGCACTTAAAACACCTAAAATCCTTAAGAAACTATCGCCGCGATTTGCGCATTTCTCATAATCAACGGGGATAGTAACTCTGATTACTTATATCCGCTTTCGTCATCGGGAGCAACGCGGATATGCTTGGTGAATAAGGCTTCACTTCTCCACGCCCTATCCAACTCTAAAATCACATATTAAGAGATATTCCTTACTTTGCATTACGGATTTATTGTACTTATGTTCATGATAATAGTAATCTAATATATTAACATTTATCATGTTGGCGTATTCTCCTTCCATTGATTATTATAGGTTGCTATTTATTATATACTACGTGCCCAAACCGCATTATGTGACATATAATCACTCACAGCTACTCAAGATATAGTGAAGTGATATATCATAAACATTACTAGACTGCTTATATCATATATAAATAAAATATACTACCATAAAATTATAACGCGTGTACTACTATATTCCTATCTCCTGCGAGAAGTATATTGCACACCCGACGGATATTTCAGTCACTATGGAGGGAGGATAGTGACGACACGTCATTAGGAATGCAGGAGATATCACAATCGCAACCATAACTTTAGGGAATTATATGGAGAGGCTGATATGTTGTGTCTTAACCATCTATTAATTTTCCTGCGAGGGATAGGGAAATCTCTCACGTGCTTAGTAGAATCCTAGAGATATGCAACCATGGAGGAAGTTTGGATGTGTGGCAACGCGAGAGGCAAATTGCGTGATTTGTTGTGTGCTCTGAGTAATCTGATGTTTTAATTGGGACTTTAAACTTTATCACGTTAGCGGCACTCTTGTTCGCCAATCTACAGTACCTCTAATAAGGTGTTAGGTGTGTTATTTTATCAACCACGTCTTCATATTTGCTGGAATTCTTCGACTCTTATCTTTCCATACAAGATGCGGAAACTCCAATGATTAGACACATTTTCGTCCTGGGTCTTTTGCTCTGTGATGAGGAAGATTCAGAGTTTTTTGGGTGATTTCAATGTTTCCTCGGCTAGATTATCCGAGACTTAGGGAGGTACTGAACACAAAAATTATTCCACGGGCCTCTAGGAACTTCGTCTTTCCGATTTGTCTTTATTCTAGAATCACTCCTTTTGATTGTTTGGTTCAGCGATAGTGCTATAACCGAGAGTTAGGTCCTGTCGAGCATGACCCACAATTCTTGGCACTTTTCACTCTCGATTTATAATTTCACTCCTTTCCATTACATTTTGTGTCAATCTCACTCATCTGTCTCTGAATTCCTCCGCACACAGATTTAAGTTTTCTTGGCTATCCCATCTACTCATATCAAATGGATTTTTCTTTTTCCTAAAAATTTCTGGTAAAGGGAGAAGCTTTTCCTCTATTAGTTGGTCATAATCTTTGTTGTGAGTTGCGATTGGTTTTCGCTTCGTTATGATGTGTGGTATGATCCCTCAACAGTTTCATGGTGACAGGTCCCTCAAAGTATACCTGAATATGCATATCGAGTGTATCTCTCAGATAGGACTGAGTGCGTGGGCTAAGATTTTTAATTTATTCCTGCAAATTAAACTAATTTACCTTAGTTTAAATCTGTTCGCTCTCAGTGACATCACCTGCGCAGAAACTACTGCCTGCTGAAGTAGCTAAATTGTCCTTGATTAAATTTTCAGAAATTTATTCCCCTTTGCATTCATCCTCGGAGATGCGTACACGAAATTTAATTCTGGGGTCAAATGCTTCTTCTGGGTTCTACCTCCTCACGTCCTTTATTTCTCGGGCATGTTACAACTATTGCATATATACATCCTCTCTTTGAAATATACCGCCCACACTTTTTATTATTATATATACAAATGTGACTTAAGCTAATATTTATTATTTTATATTATGTACTATTTTCATATCTGTACCCCGTAAACATAAACATCCTTATTAAGTATCTAAAGAATTTTATTAAAACTAATCTCTATTATTGTATCATAAGCACAATTTTTTATGATTCGTTATATTTATTGGCGTTATAGGTGACTTACTACACTATTTAGTATAATATAGTTTAAATACTGATAACAATCGATGTATATAGTATTTATAGCTACTCCTCGTACATTTTTATTTCCTGATATGATGCTGTGGTTTTATTTGTTAGTTATATCCCTTATCATGTATATAAGATCTACAATAAAATTAAAAAAAAATAAAATAATATATATAAATAAAATACTATATATATATATAATATCTTAATCAAATATAATTATAATTATAATATATATTTTGCCATAGGCTTATAGTTATGGTTATTGCTTTATATTATTGTTTATATATTGTCAACTGATTCTAAACCTTTTTGGATTCTTTCCATTTATATAACCACTAATCCAGTCTCTTCCTCTGTTTATCTGTCTTGGTTCCACTCTGGTACAAACCCAATTTCTATGATTATAGATCTTATAGTGGATTTGTCAATTTATTACCTTTAACCTCGTAATGGGTTGGGTTGGGAAGTTCCTTACCAGTAACTCAGTGATATCTACTCTCCTACTCGCCACTAAATGAACACCACTATCAAAAAACATAAGAGATAATAAAAGAATACTATTATAATCACGAGACTTCTTTTTACTTTCCATCTGATCATGCGTTTATTTTAATGGAATTTGTGGCTACCATATAGCACTCATTATAAATAGACTTTTTTATTTTGGATATAGTGGTTGTCTAATAATAGTTGAGAGTTATACTCACAGATGACTAATTATAAACAATTACTGATTCTATAATATTATTTTTCATTCATTTCTCTACAAATTTATCTGTATGAACTAAAATCCAACAATAAGATTAAAATATCAGCATAGTATAGCTGGATACAATCTATACATCTTGAAGTTGGCTGGGAGTAAATGTATTGTATGTAAGTGCCGACAGAAAGAATCATAACTATGTCACAACAATACTGATATTTTTAATCCCATTAATTGGATTCTAAAATTTAGAGGTATCAATTAATTCCATATATATATATCTATATATATATTATAATATATATATATATATTAATATTTATATATTAATATATATATATATTATAATATATTATATATATATATATTTAGTATATTATATATATTAATATATATATTTTTTATGTACTAATTAAATTTGTACTATTTAGTTGAGGAGATGGTGACGATTAAATAATTCTGCTATCATCGAGAAACACTCTGGTCATAATTTTCTTCATAATCGTCATTCTGTAACATCTGAGGTGTACTGTGAGGTCTTGCTCACTTGTGTACCATAACGGCGAGTATCATAGAGATAATTATCTTAGTTGCAATTGAGAAATCTGAGGTAATCATATTACATTTTTTATATGTTATACATTAGGCGAAAGGATCTGTTGGAGAAGATTTATGTCTTCTAATTCATATTTATAACGAGGCCCTAAATATAAGTGTACTTTAGAAATCTCCTATGTCTGGGCCTCATTGGTACCTTACTCGCAATAATTGGAAAATTGTTTCGAACTCATTGGCCTGGGAAGATAAGTCCTAGTATTCGCATTACTCACATATATAATATTGGTTGATAAATATGTTAGTGGAGGCAATAAGGAATGTATTTTCTTTTCTAAATTTAAGGGCACAAGTACTGCTGTGGTCTACAATCTAAAAAATAAATAAAAATAAAAATAAAAGCAAAAAATAAATAAAATTCGCTTGGGCCATCGCATTACTCTCCAAGGCGCGCGTCTTTATGCTCATATTTTTTGCGGTTGGTAGCTTAGATCATATAAATTCTATATCTCAGATTTTTTGATTAACTCCATCGCGCATATTAAATGCAATAGGTGACCTTCTTGGGTGCTGCTTAGATTATCAATTGGAATTACTCACACGCCTTGTACGGAATTATTAACACATGTCACTTTGTAGTATGTTTGCAAGTTTGTTATGGCGGAAGTCATGTAACTGTTTTATTGTGATAAACCAGAAAGTATTGTATTAATTATGGTCGCATAGTGTCTCGTAGTAGTTTCTAGGATTGTGCTACCTGTGGTGATTGATTTATGTTTGTATTTTGAAAAGGTTTGTCATTTATTGTCTTGGTTCGCCGTAGTGTCTCTATGTTATTATTGTTGTTATTCTTATTATTATTATTACGCCATCTGTGGCAGATTCTGATACAATGTTCTTGATGTTTGGTCAGCTTTGAGATTGGAATGATCTGTGGAAAGTATTTGTATTTGCCAAACGTCAGTTCCTGGTGAATTGTTTTTCCTCTCACAGGACTGAAGTAGAGAGGAATTACTCCAGACGCTGGAAGCTCAGTGCTCCTCTTATGGTAAATCGAGAAGCAGCTCTGCGAGAAGTACTTCCTTCAGATGGTCCACTGTCTTATATGCATGGTAATGATGTAAGGGATGTTCTCAATTGGGCGGCTGCTCGCATATGATTAAGTGAATGGAGACTTTTATTGCCAGTGTAAAGAGAGTTGGAGAAAATGTGTGTGTACTGCACAACAGAAATATATATGGTTCAATCCCAATAGGACACTCTGTACATATAAAAGAAGAGTATGTCAACATCAAGAAAATTTTGGATAGATTGCAATACCATCTTCATGGGATTGGTTAAATTTGTGTTTGCTTTTGAAAATGCTTAATTCTGCTGCGGTAGCGAAGGAGTTACACCAAATACCACTGTTTCCTGTGGTACTGGGACGGTAGGGCTAAATTAGAAAACTGGGTGACAAAGATCTGGCCCCCAAGAATCAGTTTGACGCCTGGTGGCAAGAACATCAATCGAAAAATGAGGGCTGGTTGATAAGGAAAATAAAATTGTATTTCCCCCACTGCAGATAAAACTTGGGTTAATGAAGCAATTCGTCGAAGCTCTTGATCACACTGGAGACTGCTTCAGCTATATTTTTTCAAGTTTTCCAAGTCTCAGTGCCGAGAAGAAAAAAGTAGGAATATTTGATGGCCCTCAAATAAGCAAACTCATCAGTGATCCACACTTTGTTACAACAAACAACAATGATTGCGGCAGAGGCTAGAGCTTGGAATGCTTTCTCTGATGTGGTTCCGAATTTCTTTGGGAACATGAAAGTGGACAAATATCGAGATATTGTGGAGGAGCTGCTCTTGAATTTCCAAGCACTTGGATGTAGAATGATCATCAGAGTTCGTTATTTGCACAATCACTTGGACGACTTTGCAGAGAACTAGGGTCACGTGAGCGAAGAGCAAGGTGAACGTTTTCATCAACACATTAAAGTTATGGAAGAACGCTACCAAGGCCAATGGGACACGAACATGATGAACATGAACTGGTCCGTGATGAGAGACATTCCACATGCTGTACATGGGAGATCGTCAAAGAAAAGGTCGTTTATGCAAATGTAACATCACTATTGTCAATTTACATTTTTGCCCATATTTTCCTTGATTTCACATGTCAATTTTAAAATGATAATATGCATTCACTCACATTTATATGCATTCACTATCGCAACTTTGTGCTACGGAGTCATTCCAAATGTATTTTTTTCATTAGTTTATTTGTTTATATTTTATCTCTTCACTTATATATCTGATAATTGTAAGCTCCGTGTCTAACCATTGTTCAAAATCATATCACAAATTCGCTGTTTATTTGATAGTTGCAATAGTTGATGAGTCAAACCTGATGTGATCATAACGAAACACCGACAACATATTTGGAATCTAGCACCTGTCACAAGAATTATTTTTAAAACCGTCTGGATAAACCTTAGCCAGACAAATTTTAGTGTTGACGATGTGTTTAATCTCATTGTGAATTAATTATTATTATATTATTATTATTATTATTATTATTATTAATTATATAATTATTAATTACCTTATTATTTATATTATTATTATTATTATTATTATTATCTATTATTATTATTAATTTATATTATTATTAAATATGTTATGAATTATGTTATGAATTATGATTATGATTATGAATTTGAATATGATTATAAAGAATGTTATTTATTTGAATTATTCTTATTATTATTAATAGTTATTATATTTTATTATTATTATTATTATTATTATTATTTATTATTTATTATTTTTATTTGTATTATTTTTTATTATTATTATTCTTATTATTATTATTATTAAGTTATTATTTTTATTATATTATTATTTATTATTTTATTTTTTATATTTAGTATTTTTATTTTTATTTTTATTTTTAGTTTTTATTTTTCATTTTTATTTAGTTATTTTATTGTTTTATTTTTATAATTATTATTATTTGTTAGTTTATTACTTATTTAAATTATTGATTGAGTATTCTTGATTATATTTTTGGATATATTATTATTGATTTATTGATGTATTGATTATTATTTGATTGATCTGGTATTATTTATTATTCTATTATTATTAGGATGTATTATTAATCATTATTATTATTATTTTATATTAGTATTAATTTATGATCCCATCTTTTTTTTATATAACAAGGCTTTGTTAACGTACTGATTAGTGTTGTGGTATTTGAGATTGTTATTAATTATATATAATTTTATTCATATTATTATTAATTAATAAATATTATTCGTTTATTATTATTATTGGGTAGTTTATTTATTTTATATGTATCTACTTTTATTTTATTATTTAGTATAAGGAATGAGATAAACAAAACACAAAAAAAGATGGTAGACTTATTAGATGAAAGCAGAGAAGAAAGGACCTTATTTTGGTCTTAATGCGGCGGCTTCTTTATGTATTTACTATTAAATTTGTTATTAATGAATATATACCTGAAACAATAATATTTAATTCTTCCATCTATTATTAAATTTTTTCTTAAAATTTTTTTATTTAAAAATATATTATATTTTTTCATTATTCGTCAATCGTTCATATATCATGTAATCGGGTACAAAATTTTACAAATGATCTTGTCATTGGAGTTCATCGTTAAAAAAAACTTAATAGTTCAACCATCACTCAATATTCACTTATTATATTCTAAATATATTATAAATAAATATAGTCGTATACTTAATAGTTATTATATATATAATATATTTATTATTATATTATACCTACATGTAGTTTACTATCATTAAATTATATATATATATATATTTATATATATAATATATTATCTATAACACTAATTCTTGGAGTCTTGTGCTAACATTATCTATAATACTTGTTTATGTGTGTGTAAACGAGAGCCAGTTTTATATATAATATATATATATATTTATATTATTATTTTATAATTGTTACTTTCATATATATTATATATTATTATATAATATATATTATATATTATTATAATAATAGTATATTAAATATATACCGGTATATATATAATATTATATATATATAATATATTTATATATATATATATATTTATTATATTATATATATATATAATAATGAGCATTAATATGATTAATATATATATATCTATTACCCGACTATTATGGCGCATATAATTGTTGCCCTACTGTGCATAGATACCTGGCTTTTTCTCTATGAAAGTACACTAAAAAAACTTTAACATTTTAACCCTCTCGGTGGCAAACTTTCGGTGTAGAGATTAAATAATAATTTGTTTGTTAGATTTAAAACACTATTTAACAGGCCTACTTGTGTTCATTGAAGTTTGTGTGTGTGTGTGGGGTATATATATATTATATATAGATAATTATTATATATATTATATAATAGTATTTATATATATATAATATAATACTATAATATATAGTATATATATATAATATATATATATATATACTTATATATTAATATATATATATATATATATTATATATATATATTATATTTTATAATTATCTTTATTTATATAAATATATATAAACATAATATTAATATATATTATATATAGATATATATTATATTATATATTATATATATCTCTTCTATATTATATATATATCTATCTATATATAATAATATTATATATTAGTTTATTATATATATATATATATAATATATATAATATATTAATATATAGTACACATAGACACCGCGTGCCTATCCATATGTGTGCATATATATATATAATGATATCTAAAATTCAACAAATACTGATGTCGTATTTAATTATTTATTGGACTTACCTTGAAATTACAATGTAATCTCCTTCGAAGTACTGACTTTGGGAGTTACAACAGAGTACAGCGGTTCCAATACGTTGTTCTTCACTTATTCCCATAGCAGTACAACCTCGGAAAGTCCCATTTTCCTCCTGAAGTGCTTAGTCACGTGTCCAGCACATTTTTTTTTGTTTTCCATCGTCCCCAAAATGATGACCTTCAACTTTTCATTTTCCCAACTTAGGGGAGAGGTTTTTAGAAATCGCGGCCCGGAACTTGATCTGGACGCTTTGTTATGAGGATGTTGGAACATACTTGATGTTTACTTTGCGCCAGAATTCTATAATTAAGAGTTCAAGTGTAATGGCGCAATTAACGTGGTGCAGCAACCCATCGTCCTGCAATGTCTTCTTCTGATTTCTCTTAACTTCGTTTTCGAAGTTCGTTCCAGAAACATTGTGATTAACTTTCCTGCCCTGAAGTACAACTTCCCCGGTGCACTAATACCCACGATTTGTTGTAATTAAAAAAATTAATCAGTGTTACCTTGGCTTTGGTTCAATACGTGCTTTATTTCGGTACGAGGAGGAAATTTTTGTGTGCCAATCCCTCTCACTTGCTTTTTGGTTTTTTCAGTCGTAACTTCCAAAACCCATTGATTCACGCCTGGTATAACTTTCTTTATTCCAAAAAAAAAATTTTGTTTGCCTCCATTTCGAGTCTTTCAAGTAAATCTTGACAAATTTTGACCTCATTCTCCTGTTAACCCTCTGCTCCACAGACAAGTCTCTCGGCACTAGTTTGGCACAAATTTTTCGCGTGTGCAAATGGTTCGTGACGTTAAATTCTCTGAACTGCATTTTTTTATATATTTGGGGTGGGTATCTTTTG
This sequence comes from Trachelipus rathkii, assembly GCA_015478945.1. Classification (NCBI taxonomy): domain Eukaryota; kingdom Metazoa; phylum Arthropoda; class Malacostraca; order Isopoda; family Trachelipodidae; genus Trachelipus; species Trachelipus rathkii. The sequence goes on from JABUQX010135332.1 coordinate 26,110, forward strand.
TTTCAGAA